>JAVJIF010007990.1:0-176045 GCA_038442645.1 Agave tequilana | reverse complement strand
TCCATCAAAGTTGGAGACATCAATCTGAAGCTTTTCAGATATTGAATATCGAGATTGGGTGTGTAATCGATTTTGTTACATTGGTGGTTTCTCGGTGGGGTTTGATGATCATGTGTGGATTCCACTTTGGTCAGCCTCTCTTCAAATGTCTTAAGGATATTTAACTTGATATTTATCTTGGCGAATATTAATACTGCAATCTGCTGGGGATCCATTGAGGTGGAGTGACACTTGCTAGACTCTCCTAATAGATAAGGGTGATCACTACTAGATGATTTTTTTAAATGAAAAAAAAAGTAAACTTTTCTAACAAATGCCTACATGATGCAGATCCAACTGTAAGCATACTCTGATACCAAAATGATGTGAAATAATGATGTGAATCAAAAATCAGTAATAGAACAAAATGTCACTATGTTTTACCAACAAAATAATCTTGGGTAGGAAAATGTTTAAAGCTAATAAGTTAGATGATGGGTTTTACAAAATGTGCAATTGCAGTCATACCGTTTTAAATTTAAAATAAGATGATGCAATTACTAAGTTATGATGGCACAAGCTTGTACAATCAACATATATATATATATATCATCACTAAACACAGAATAATAGAATCTCATAATCTTACTATTTGTGACAGAAGATTAATCGATAAAAAACAGAGGCAGATATCACTCACAAATAAATAGATCGTGTTAAAAAATTACCTACTGAGAATCACAGAGATCTTGGCGCGGCCTGTAGAAGATGCCCGTGTGTAAATCTCGTTATCACGAAAAGAATTGTCCCAATTAGACTTCGAAACATCAAGTTATCGCCCAAAAATGAAATCAATACAAAAGCGTGCATGTCTCCTTTTTGGACCTGTTACTGTTCATCCGGCTTAGGTTTATTGTAGCAATGGGATTATGACTTAAACCCAATTCATTATCTTTTTTGTGGAATAGGTACGGGTCGAGTTTTGTTTTAATTAGGAACCCGATACATCTCTTCTTCTTCTTCGTTGTCTGCAGGCGATTGATAGGGGTGATGTTAGAGGTCCGTCAGCGCCGCCTGGGAGATGGCAGCAGCATGGCAGCGCTCGACCTGAGCTCGAGCATGCGAAGGAGTGTCTGGGCTTACACGGAAAAAAGACGGGGCGGGGCAGCACTGTGGAGATGAGAGGGGTGGGGGAACTCCGCAAGTGTTGTCGATAGGAGAAGAAGGAGAGGAAGAGGCAGGTGGCAGTGCCGTTAAGGAAGAACGACGATAAGGGGAGGAAAGAAGAGAAAAAGCGGTGGGGCCATGGGGTAGCGATGATCGTGGTTGGGTTTGTTGAATTGTTGTGAGGAAGAAGAGGAAGAAGTTGGGAGATGGTTGCGGATAGTTTGGCGGGGCATGGGTGGGAGAAAGAGGAGAGAGAGAAATAGGGTTTAGGTTTAGGAGAATTAAAATAGGAGATAAATCCTAATCATAATAATTGATAATAGTTTTTTTTCCTCTCAAATTTCAGCATCCTTTTATTAAAAATATGAGAGACTTTAAACAGAGCCATGTATATTGGCACACAACAATTTGATTAACACAACACACACACACAAAGGATTAATGCAAATTGAAAATTGATTAAGGCACACACCACTATTCCCTGAAATACCCTTTATATCTAACTTTTTAAAAATTTTACCTAATCTCAAATTTATCCCTATATCTTTCAAATATTACTCTCTTCTCCCTCCTCCACTTCATTTTTTCTTTCTCCCTCTCTTCTAAAAAAACCTTAACCCATCGCCAACCTCTAGCTATCCGGACCGCTGTCTAGATCGGCCTCCCTATCGCTGGCCAGACTGTTACCAGGTTAGTTGATTTTTTTTAAAATTTTTTTCCTAACCCTTTCTGAAAGCTAATTCATGTTTTCTTGTAGATTTGCTTAAATTGGTTGTTGCCAGATTGTTAGTTGCGTTAGATGGTGTTTGAATTATAGTTTGAACTCAAACAAAAAAGTTTAAATTGATCAAATTTTTAATTATTATGCGCACTGCTGTGAGATGGGTTCGACAATTGTTCGGCCATTTTGTCCAAACATTCTGTATGTGTTCGACCAGATCTGGTCGAACACATACAAAATGTTCGATCAACAATGGCCGAACAAAATTCTTTTGTTCTGTCATTTTTGAACTAACAGATAACAAAAAATTCGGCCTCTGACGGTCAAAAAAAAAAATTTTAATACCCGTTTTCTTGTGATAATGTTCTATCACTCTCTATCGTAGACATGAATACTCCAGGGCCATCTAGAATTTGTCCTACTGCTTCAATAGACACAGAAGACGGGATCCTCCATTCAATACTCCCAAAATAGACGAGATGCAAGAAAATGCTGAAAGCGGGGACGACGAGTCCAAAGAGTTGACAGAATCATTTCTGGATGGTCCTATAGACATTTCTATATTACACAGTTTCAAAACACATGTAGCTGTTGTTATCTGGTACATTGAGGTAATAATTCTGATTGCAAAATAATATTTTGAAAAAATATTGATATAATTTCTTATGATTTCTAATATGCTCAAATTATTCTTTTACAGGAGAGAGATCCTCTGAAACCTCAATCACACACTGTAAAGTTAAATGAATGGGTATGGGACGCCAACACACGCAATCTCCATTTTCAGAGATACATTGATCAATCAGAATTGCATTGGTTAGTGCACGTTTCACATTAAAATATCAACCCTATATGATTTTCTACTTCTGTCGAGAGATGGCAGTCCAAAACTAATACTTTTCACATGCCATATGGCGAGATAACCATAATCTTAGATAATATTGACATACTAATTGATATATCAATGGTAGGTCGATCCATCAGCCTTTACTATGGATGATCCAATGGCCCTTGTTATGAGGATACTTGGTGTTACCCGAACAGCTGCAATGGATGAGCTGGAGCAGGTACGAGGTACATTTGTTAGACTAGAATGGCTTTGCGCCAACTTCTCTTGTGTTACCGATGCTGACACGGAGGCTCGAATACAGTTCTCAGCTAGAGCTTATTTGTTATATTTGGTGGGTGCACTTTATTCAATGATAGAATGGAACAAAGTTTTCCACCTCATACCTTAAGTTGCTTGAGGACTTGGTGATGTTTCTAGATTTTCATAGTGCACAACTGCACTAGCAGTTTTATACAGACAGCTTGGATATGCTTCTAGGTTAGTGTTAGGCAGATTGCTAGATATTTTCACTTTTACGGGTGTCATTAGTTTTTATTGCTGATTTAAACATTGTTATGTGTCTTTTCCTAATACTTGATAACAAACATGGATATACAAGTACTTTCCTATAGTGCAACCCCCCCACAAAACACGACATATATGAACAATCTCCCATGTGCATGCATGTGAAGGTTGCATGGACCTGTAGGAAGCTCATTGGAGAAGCCACAGGCACTCCATGAATCATTCGATTGCTTACATCCAGATGAGTGATCGGGGAAAACCGCGCACAAAAAGTGTATGTTATGAAATCAAGATTAAAAGTGTGTACTTTGGCTTCCTCGATGCTTCCGTTATAGCATAGAGGATAAAACGAGTCGAATCCAACAAAGACGGAAGGCGATAGAAGCTTTACCAGAATGTTCATGTGTGTGTTAAAAGTTCTTCTATATTTGAAAGAATGAAAATAAGAGAAAATAAAGAATGAAAGAAAGTACGGTGAACACGAAGAAGTGGGAATATAGAAGATAAAATGTTTGTGGTTTTTTGAAATATATCAAAAACAAAGTGAAAAAGAAAGAAAAATCATGGCTACTAATTACTAATGACCCCACTAACATGCTAACCTCTTAGTGATAATTGCCTCACATGTATTATTGGCCATCACTAGTCCTTGGTTCAAAAGGTTTATAAAGCATGGCTCATATGTTAACTTTCACATCCAAATTCAGCCAACAAGTGCAAGCTACACTTAAATCATCAAAACCCAATAAGAGAAAGCATGAAATAAAATAATGTTAACTTGTTAGAGATTTAGATGTTAGAGTGTTAGATCCATCTTCATGAGCCATCAATGGCTCTTGCAAGAGTAAGGCCAAGTAGAGGCTATTAGATTCATGTGGATTATCAAATAAGAAGTTAGACTAGTTTAGTGGTTAGTAGTTAGTTGTCATAAGAGAAATTAGCTAAACATGTAAAGGAGTTAGATAGAAACAAACAGAGGTAAAGTGAGCACCTTTCATAACTTGTCACCTTTTATTACAAGCACTCTTGCATTCCAAACATGCATCACTCTCTCTTCTATTATAAGATCTATAAGAAATAAAAAAACAAGAGAGAAAGAAAAGAAGAAACTAAACTAACTAACTACCTAAACTACAACATGGAAAGAAAAACCCTAAACTAACCTAAAAACTACTTAAAATCTCCTCTCCCCAGTTCTAAAAAATCTCAGGGTATTTATAGGCAAAAGGGGGAACCAGGGCACTGTACGGACCCTCGCGTCAAATCTTGGCGCGGCTCCACAAGGGAGCCACGAAAACACAGCTATAGCCGCGTTTTCCACGGCCATAGGGCGACCGCCTGCATAGCGCCGCCTGCTACGATATCCTCTCCTGTCCTCTATCGGCTGGATGTTCTGGTTTTTGAAAATTGACCCCCAGTTTTGACGTAACCACTCTCTAAGTCAATGACTATCTTTGTAGGCCTTTAATCACAAATAATGGTGATTTGGGGTCTTCTTCTTCATTTCATGCCATGGACCTAGAAACATGCAAGAGAGGTATTATTAGCAGAATTTAATATTAAATAAATGTGAAGATGTGGTATGAAATATGCAGTTTTAGAGACTAATCACACCTCCACACTTAACTTTTGCTCGTCCCGAGCAAAACAAAAAAGGACTATGAAAATTATTACACCACTTTCGTTGGTGACGCGATTGTATTAAGCATGTGCAACAAGCCGTTAAACCTCTAGGTTTCCCCTAGAGGAGGAGTTTTGTCTCCTGAGGTTTTCAGCAGATTACACCCACAAAATCCATCAAATGTTAGTATTTTAAAAACGTATTTTTGAAATAGAGAAAAGTGTTGAAGTATTTTTATGAAAATATAAATGATCCAAGGTCATAGGTTAATCAGAAATTATTCTTCCTTAAACTAAGTCAAAATGCAAAATCTTGTTATAAATTAATGTAAGAATTTAAAATTGAATTGATTCTTTGATCTTTCATAAAACTCTTAGAAAAATATGCACTTTGTGAACGGTGAAGCTTTTGAGATATCGACTCTAACTTTCATGCCATTTATTTGTGTATTTATATATATATAAATATATTTCTTCCCTAGTTTTCTTAGGCTTTCTTATTTACCCGGGTAGTGAGCCTTTAGCCGGTGACTCCCAAACCAGATTATCTCAGGGCACCAGATGAGAAAATATCCCTCGGGCTTAAGGACTCGAGTAAACAAGGCCACAAAAGCAAAGGGATTATTTTGATTTTGTCCAACTTTTTAGGCGTGAATAATCATGCTTCCTGAGGCATAATTACTCAGCTTCAATAAGTGGTTGTTATTACTATCAATTTTTTATATATTTTTATGGCATTATCAGTCTTTGTTTCAATCCCAAAAATTGTGTAAGTGTGAAGTGCATAATCTAAGGCAAAAAATTCAAGATCAAATTATCTTTCCAATCTTACTTTCTTATCCTAAAATTTAAACAAGATCTATTATTTTGACGCGGTTTAAAATTTCAAAATTTTCGGTCTTCTAATTCCTAAGATAATCTTAATTTTTTTTAAAAATAAATCAAACTATTTCTCTTATTTCAAAAAGTTTTGTAAAAAGAAAAGAAAAGAGTTTTTATACAAAAAGAAATTTTAAAAAGTTCCTAAAAAGAAGTGTAAAAGAAAGAAAATATAAAACTACCTATGTTAGTAAACCAACCCAACACTTATCTCATGCATTGTCCTCAATGCATCGTGAATGAGTATATAGATGAACAAATGGGAGGAAAGAAAAATTACCTCATGGTGGTCGCTCCGATGGTGATCTGATTAGGCCAAGCATTGCTACCCAATTAGGATAATGTGGATCTTGAAGGAACCCACCAATGACCTCTGTAATATGATCCAATAAAAGAATGATTGAGTGAATGGTCTTATTTAAAAGTTTATCCCCATCTAATGTCCAATTTTCAAAAATAATTAATGAGTCATTTTTCTTCAACAGTCTTGTCCAACAATAAAATGTGATTTTGGAAGATGATTGATTTGGATTTAAATGGAATAGGAACAAAAACTGATACCGACTCGGGAAATTGACTCAGATCAAGTCAAGAGTCAACAATGAGAGTCGAAATTGGTTCAAAAATAGGGTCCAAACTGAAGAATTGATGTTCACACACTTTCCCCATTAATAAAGTGTGATCATAATATATTGGTTATTCAATTTCACAGTGTACTGGTACAGGATTCAATGTTGACTCCAGAATAGAGAAAAAATCTGGTAAAGATATCGGAGTCATTATTGAATCAAAAGGTGAAATGGAATCACTAACATGAGGTTCATGATCACTTTCAAGCTCAAGTTCAATTTCAGGAAAAGGATAACTTACCAAAATGTCAAGAGGTTGATGTTGGTCAAGTTCAGGTTGGTATGATGAAATTGAAACTGGATTTCTAAAATGACATGATTCTTGAGTCCAATCAGTAGAGTTAGGGATATAAGGATCGGTGAAAGGTCGACAAGAAAAACTTTTCTCACTCTCATTGATCAATTCGCTCATTAGTAAGTAACCTATTGATAGGCCGGGTAACAGAATTTGGAGTAGGAATCATGTCTTCTATACTTTTTGCAATTGGTTCTTCTTGAAAAGGTGAGTATGGAAGTTGATTTTGAAAATTATGTTGAAATTTTGAGTCCATCGGATTTTGCGATTACTGCTCGGACTCACGCAAGGGTTCCATACTCAAGTCCAATATTGATGGTCATTCATTTTGAATTGGTGAGACTGAAAAAGATGAGTAAGTCTCTTGAAATTTTGGCTGAGATGATGAGTCCAACATATTTTGAAATCGGTGCAATTTTTCACCAAAGACTTCCAAACGCTTTTCTATCTCAGATTCTTCTTCAATTGGATGTTCTAGAAAAGGAGTATATGGAGTTTGATTTAGGAAGGATTGTAAATTGAGCAAATTTTGAATGTGTTGTTGGGACTCAAGCATGGCTTCTATACTCCTTTCCAAATTGGATTTTTCCTCAGTTGATGGAACAGGAAAAGGAGGATATGAAGCCGAATCGGGGAATGAATATTGTGGATGGTTGAAAATTTGACTCGGGAGAGATGAATCTCCACTGACTCTGTGAAGGGTTGAAGTTATTTTGAAAATTATAGTTATAAAATTGGGGATACGGCTCATATTGAGTCGGATAATCCCAACTCGGCATATATGGTTGGTTCATGTTGTATATAGCCGGGTTGGAGTTATCCGAGTCAAATGAGGTCGGGGTGAAATATGGATTCATATTATAATTGAAAGAATTGTTGTTGCTAAAATCCATTTCACAATTTATAAAAAAAGAAAACAAACAAACAAACAAAGAAAAAGAAAAAGAAACAAGCCTATGCTAGAGTTGACTTAGACCTAGACGATCCCTAACTGGTTAGACTATCCACGGGGAGTATATTGTCAGAATCTGACCACGAGTTAATCGGCCAGATAGGGGCAAGATCAGGGGAGGTATCTGTGCCGGAGCAACGGGCCTAATTATGCCAAACCACT
Source organism: Agave tequilana (assembly GCA_038442645.1). Lineage (NCBI taxonomy): Eukaryota > Viridiplantae > Streptophyta > Magnoliopsida > Asparagales > Asparagaceae > Agave > Agave tequilana. The sequence continues at coordinate 168,287 of JAVJIF010007990.1, read as the reverse complement.
GTTCGTCGAGGTTTCGCCTCTCAATCCCCAACCTTAGACACCGATTTGACAAGAGTCAACTTCTAATAACCTCCCTCATAGGCCAATATCTTAAATGAGTCCGAGATGTCCCTAGGGGCCAACGTCTAGCAATTTTTATTAGGCTTGGGTTGTGTGAGTGGGGAGGTGATTTTTGGGCTAAGGGAGAGTAATGACTTTCCCACCTTATGTTGTCTTGAGTTTTGCCCTTAAGTTTAATTTGTGCAAGTGTGCAATATAGATAAGAATGAACACAAAAAAGCAAGTAAATCACTGAAGTATTTGTCATAACTATATACAATGCAATATATACGCCTCCGTCAAGATCACAATAACACAAGAACAAAATACAGTATATTGGAATGAAAATTGACATGTGCCTAGATGCAAATGTCTAAACCATTTTAAAGCATCCAATTTCTATATTTTAGTTCTTAAAATTATTGTGGCGCCCCGATCCCGCAGGTATGGGGATGCCACTACGACGTATATACGCAGGTCAGAGATAGCCTCACATATATACTTTAAGCATCAGTACAGGCAAGAATCAGAGGCGGAAGCACAGTGGTTTCCAACAAAAAATTACAAGTACATGGTTATCACAGAAAGCGATACAATATTACAGGAATATTACATCACTAGAAAGTACAAGAGTACATAATGCGAAGAGATATATATAAAAGTGAGAGGTGCTCACGAGCAACAAGAGGGACCTCGAGAGCCAAATAGGAGAAGAGCTGGAAGGAAGAGCTACGGCGGCGTCCAAGCTTCTGCTACACTCTGACCACCACGGAAGGATCCGCTGCGCACTCTAATCAGTTACAGCAAGGTCACCAAGGTCCAGACACTAGGATCTAGACATGAGAATTTAGGGTTGTCAGATGCAACCCGCGAGTACATATAATAACGCCAGGTGACGTGCATATCAGGCATAAGTGTACGGGAAAGGTGTATCATGAATATAAGCGTATATGAACATGAAATGAGACAGTAAGTAAAGTAACCATAGGAAAATCAGTTATATAAGCTCACACTACTGATCCGTGAGATTAGTATGTCGAAGGAATAATCCAAACAAGAAAACCCTCATATATATACCCTATACCTCACGTCACTGTAATCTAAGTTTATATAACCTGACTTTGCCTTCATAATATGATAATGAAACAGTATGGAAGCAATCAAATAATCCAACAAGATAGCATAGGTATAAGTTGTGAACAGTATAGATCAAGAGTATGGCTAGTCAGTTATCAGGAGCATATTATTATTAATTATTAAGACTCATCTGATTTGTATACATCGGTATGTGTCCCATCCCACATACCTCAGCATACAGACCGAGGAGTAAGTTATTAGAAACTGATGAAGATCGACGAACCATGCTTAGAGTGGGTCCCGTACATGCCCGGGACAATAGTCAAGGAGTATCCGATGCTGAGCAGGAACATACCGCTAGGTACCGGGACTTATTGTATACCCGAACAGGAATAGGATGTCACCGCTCCCACAGGAATAGGCCCATGGGCTTATGGTACAACCAACAGGCAGGGAATAGGCCCATGGGCTTATAATAATAATAAATTTATCTTTTAATTAGCTATGTGAAGCCGAGTAAAGCGAGAGCAGATCTAGGCATATCCGGTATAATACCGGTCCAACAAAGTATAATAATGGTCGGAAGCTATTTATAAACCATGATAATCATTTATATGACATATACTAACTTGCATAAGGAGACATCATATATTAAAAACTAGATAATAATTATTAGACAAGGAACGATCGTAATAAAGCAAGAAATGTACTCGCCTAGCACCGGATGAAATACCGAGAAAATCGGGAAAAATCCGCAAACACGTTCAAGCAAGCTACTAACCAATGTATATATTAATATATACTCATATATATATATATATATATATATATATATATATATATATATATATATATATATATATATATATATATGTTATATAAATAAATATTAGAGAGGGAATGAGAGAGGAGAGAGAAAGTTGTAGGAAGGGGAGAAAGAGAGAGAGAAAATATGATATTTTTAGGAATAAATTTGAATTAAAAGGGAGGGGTATTGAGTGTAATTATAGGAAAGTATTTGAGGGAGAGGTGGAGGGTATTTTAGGGAGTGTGGAAATGTGTGTTTATTTTAAGGAAAAGAAGAGAAAAGGAAGGAAGGAAAGAAAGAAAGAAAGAAAGAAAAGAAAAGAAGAAAGAAAGAAGGAAAAGAATTGGAGGGGGGAGGCTGACGGCCTGGCCGCCGCCGCCGGTCTGGGCGGCGGTGCCGCCGCCGAAGGGTGGCTGGCTAGGAGGAGGAGGCGGCCTAGGGCCCGGGGAGAGGGGTAGTGGTTGTGAGGGTTGTTGTTGTTGTTTGATGTTGAAGGAGGTAGTGTTGGTAGTGGTTGATGATGGTGGTTGGTGGTGATTGGTGGTGGTGGAAGTTGGAGGAGGAGAGGAGGTGATGATGATGGGGTGGTTGGAGTGGTAGAATTGGTGGAGATGAGGGAGAATTTTGGAGAAGAGAAGGAAGATGAGGAGATGGGTTATGTTAAAATTGAAGGAGGAGGGTTTTTGGGGTTGATGGAAGTGGAGAAGGATGTGGGGAGGTGGGTGGGTGTGTGGTCGGCGGTTAGGGGCGGCGGCGGTGGCTCCGATGGTGGAGGCAACGGTGATGGAGTTGATGAAGTGGGTTTTATTTTATTTTTGAAGGAGATGAAGTTGAAAAATGAAAAGGAGAATGAGGGAGAAGGGTTGAATTTAATGGGAAGGAGAGGTAGGGGAGATGATGGAAGAGTATGGGGGGAAAGGCTGCAGCAGCAGCCCATTTGCAGGGGGTTTGGCTGCTGCAGGCGGCGGGAGCCGGGAGCAGGGGAGGAAGTCAAAGGAAAAGAAAGAAAAAGAAAGAAATTTAAAGAAAAGGAAAAAAATAAAATAAAATAAAATAAAATAATATAAAATTTTTATTATTAAATATTTTTTTATTAAAATTTTTAAAAGTACAAAATAGGGGAGTAGAGAAGGAAAATGCATGAAAAGATAGGGTCGGTAAATAATAATATTATTTTAATAGGGCGAAAATTCGACTGTTTCAGAATGTTCCGAAAAATTCTCAAAATAGCAAATATTATTTTAAGATGCCTGGTGAAATCAGATTTGAGAAATTCGATCTACTTTTCAAATTAAAATTTTTGGAATCTTCCGCCGATACCGGCCTACACCAGAATCAGTCAAATTTGATAAATTTAGAAAAATTTTAAAAAATATATTTAGATAGAAATAAAATTTTAAGAAGTAACGTGAAATCCGTTTTTGAAAATTCAATCCCATTTGAAAACTAAAAATCTGGGAATCAGTCAGCGATGCCAACCGACACTAGTTTTGGAGATTTTGCAGAAAAATTCTGAAAAATTCCAAAAAATCATGAAAAATCTAAAATATTAGAAAACAATGTCTAAAACTAAAATTGGTCAAATTGAACTATCAAAAAGGTCAAATTGGGCAGCAGGCTAGTATCGGGTTCCCGGTCCAGAGCAGGGCTGACTCTAAGACTGAGAATCCAGATCTGATATCTAAACTCATAAGTAACCACAACTTAAATACAAATACTAGAATAAATTGAAACAAAACGGTCAAAGAATTCAGGATCTGGGTACATATCCTGAGAACGGGGTGCTACAATTATTTACAGTGCACAGGTAATATAAATAAAAATTAGCAGCAAAGTATGAGAATGTACAGAAGTTTACCCAACCACACAAGAGAAAGTGCGGACTTCGATGATACTAAAGAAATTGACCTGCACACCAAAAAAATAAAGAAGAAAAGTTAAAAAAATGTGAAATCAAACCGTTCCCATCCCCGGCAACGGCGCCAAAATTTGGTCGGGGGAAAATCGCTGAAATCAAGATTTAAAGTGTGTATACTTTGGCTTCCTCGATAATTCTGTTATAGCATAGAGACTAAAACGAGTCGAATCCACAAGGATGGGAGGCTTAGAAGCTTTACTAGAATGTTCACGTATGTGTTAAAAGTTCTTCTTGTTTGAAAGAATGAAAATAAGAGAAAACAAAGAATGAAAAGAGAAGTACGGTGAAACACGAAGAAGTGAGAACATAGAAGATAAAATGTTTGTGGTTTTTGAAATATATCTAAAACAAAGTGAAAAAGAAAGAAAAGCCATGGGTACTAACTACTAATGACCCCACCACATGCTAACCTCTTAGTGATAGTTGCCTCACATGTAACATTGGTCATCACTAGTCCTTAGTTCAAGAGTGTCACAAAGCATGGCTCATATGTTAACTTTCACATCCAAATTCAATCAACAAGTACAAGGTACACTTAAATCATCAAAACCCAATAAGAGCAAGCATGAAATAAAGTAATGTTAGCTTGTTAGAGTGTTAGATCCATCATCATGAGTCATCAATGGCCCTTGCAAGAGCAAAGCCATCAATGGCTCTTGCAAGAGCAAAGCCATCAATTGCTAGAGGTATTAGATTCATGTGGATTATTAAATAAGAAGTTAGACTAGTTAGTGGTGAGTAGTTAATTGCCATGAGAGAAAAGATTAGCTAAACATGTAAAAGGAGTTAGATAGAAAATAAAGAGAGATAAAGAGAGCATCTTTCATAGCTTGTCACCTTCTATTACAAGCACTCTTGCATTTTAAACATGTATCACTCTCTCTCCTACTATAAGATCTACAAGAAATGAAAAATACAAGAGGAGGAGGAGAAGAAGAAGAACTAAATTAAACTACTCTAAACTACAACATGGAAAGAAAAACCTTAAAACTAACCTAAAAACTACTCAAAATCTCCTATCCCTGGTTCTGAAAAAAATCACAGGGTACTTATAGGCAAAGGGGGGAAACAGGGTACTGTACGAAGCCGCGTGTCAAATCTTGGCGCGCGGCTTCACAAGGGAGCCACGAAAACGCGGTTATGGCCGTGTTTCCATGGCTATAGGGCGGCCTCCTGTGCGGCGCCACCTACTGCGCTGTCTTCTCCTGTCCCCCTGTCGACTGGATGTTCTTGTTTCTGAAAATTGGCCCCCGGTTTTGACGAAACCACTCTCCAAAGTCAATGGCTATCTTTGTAGCCTTTAATCACAAATTAAATGGTGATTTTGGGTCTTCTTCATTTCATGCCATGAACCTAGAAATATGGAAGAGAGGTATTATTAGCAGAATTTAATATTAAATAAATGTGAAGATGTGGTATGAAATATGCAGCTTTAGAGACTAATCAATGAGGTAAGTTGATTGGATAAAAATTCTCCTGTTTAGATCTCAGTTATGCTTATGTTTTAAAGAGAAAAAATAAACATTTTTGCTTTCTTCTCACTTTAGACTTCTTTTCATTTGTAGGTCTTATGGAAACCATATCAGGATTTCAGAGATCAACATTCGCTCTATGATGTTTCTTTCTTCACTGGCTGCTTCAAGTGTGTGGACATCATTGAACCCTATCATCCAGAAATTGTTGGCCCAAAAGGTTACACTCTCTATTTGTTTAAGTTTTGATGATAACAAAACACATAGAAGCTATTTGGTACTAATAAGTTGTTTAGAATAAGTTTCAGGTTTGTACTAGTCATGATGGCCTTTCTAAGCTATTGTAAAGAATTACGATGCTAAAAGGCAAATGGCGCAAGAGGACGTTTTCATAGAAGAGAAGGCTCTACCTTGGTGTAATGCGGCTCAGAGACTTCCTTTCTCAGTTTTTATAATTTTTAGTGTGTTAAAAAATAGTGTATAGTATTGAAGCTTAATATTCCCCACACACAAGATTTTGCACATGATTTTTCTAAAAGATGTTTCTCCTATATACAAAATATTTTTAAACATATTCTAATACTTACAAACTCTATTTTATATAGTATACCAAGTCTTTATCAAAATTAATTTGAAAATTATCAAGATCTTCAAAATCATTTTCAAAAGAACTATTTTTGGCATGTTGCGGTCGACCGGACGGTCGACTGACTCTGTTTCGGTCAGAATGATCGACCGGGCAGTCGACCGCACTTCTGACCGTTTGGGTGCATGCATGTGTGCACGTTTCCCGATCGACCGGCGGTCGACCGGACCCCATGTCCGTCGACCGAGCTTCGACCGACTGAAAGCACCCATGTTTCTGTTTGTTACGGTCGACCGAGCGGTCGACCGTGGACTGACAACGGTTATATATTTTGAAAACCGATCGACCGGCCGGTCGACCGTGAGCTTAGTTTCAGCCCAAACGGCTAGTTTTTTAAAACATATTTTAAAACGTGATTTTCTTCTCTAAATGAATTTGAGAGCTGGATTTGGGTCTAATCTTTCCTAATTATTCATTATAACAGTTACTCTTTAATCCCTACCTTTATCCTATAAATAGGGATGATTAGGGTTGAGGTGATTACAACAATCCTTTACAAAAAGAAATAAAGTTTAAGTCTTTCAAAAGAAGTTTTTGCTCTCAGTTTTTGTGCTCAAAATTCTCTCTTTTTACTGAAGTTTTTTTTGATTCAAAACTGTAGGCTTCTAAAGATCACTAAAAGATAAGGCACCAAAAAGCAGAGTCCCAAGCTCCAGAAGCAGGGCTAATCTCAGCCAGAATTGCAGCACCAAGGCACGTGGGTCGACACCCGCGTCTCAGCCAGCACTGCAGCACCAAGGCGCGTGGGTCGACACCCGCGTCTTAGCCAGCACTGCAGCGCCAAGGCGCGTGGGTCGACACCCGCGTCTCCGCCAACACTGCAGCGCCAAGGCGCGTGGGTCGACACCCACGTCTCAGTTGTAACCGCCCTGGTTATGGGGTCAATCACGGCCCTCATAACGGGTCAATCACCCCTGAAACCTCTATAAATAGCCCTATTGCTATGGAGAAGGAGTCGGTCAATTAGATCAGAGAGATCAAGGAGAAGAGCTTGACTTGAGAGCTTCAATAGAAGGAAAGAGAGTCCAACTCTTCAAGTAACTTGCTGCGTACAAGTTAACCTTTGCCTACAATCTTTTTGAGATTTCTGGTCGACAGAGCTGTGTTACTCCGTCCACCATCCGAAGAGAAGATCCTCAAGAGTTCCCGACGTTCACCCTGTCAACGGAAAACAAGATTCACTTTCCATCGCTACCTGAAGATCCCAGCACTAAACAAATGGGAGATTCAAGACTCAACATCTCCCCTCCCTTGTAGTCGGGGAATTAGTTTGCTGTAATCTTTCAATTGATTCAAGGAGACATTACACGAAACACTCTCCGTACCAAACAAAAACTCTCTTCAACTTTATTTTCTTTTTCACTTACAAAACTTAAGCTTCAATCCTACATATTATTCTCTAGGGTTTTTGTAAGGGAAATTTTTTTTCAAGAGAGAGTTTGTGGTCTTTTGATCACCAAGATATCATTGTATTTTGTGCTCCACTACCTCTGGACTAGAGGAGTGTGATTGAGGAGTTGGGTACTCCCTTGTGGTTTTAATCCTTTGTGAAAGTTATAGTGGTTAGAAATCCTTCTGGGTAAAGGCGGGGACATAGAGCTGGGTGCTCGAACCTCGAAACAAATCTCTGTGTTTGCGATTGGTTTATTTGTGTTATTTACTTGATTTATATTCATTGCTATATTGTCGATCAATACTCATACAATAAGATTGCATTGCGTACCTCAAACTCTTATCTAGAGGAATCACAAGGAAGGAGTTCAGAGCCCTTCACGGGGTATTCGGCTTCTAATCTTGTTTCGGGTGATCGTTGCATCATAACATTTTAAATTTGTGTATTGATTAGCATTATCACCTATTCACCCCCCCTAGGTGATTTCAATTGGTATCAGAGTTAGGACTCTAGTTTTTGGCTTCACATCCTTAGAGAGATCCTAAAATTTACTAATCACAATTTTCATATCTTCATTCATTCACTAGTAAAGATGGCCGACAACATTAAGACCCCTCCCAATTTGATGGACTCAACTTTCCCAGATGGAAAGTTAGGATGACCATTTTTCTACAATCTCTAGGTAGTCTAGTTGCTAAGTCCTTGACCAAGCCTTATAGTTGACCCGAAAGTGAGGAGGACACTTGGTCCGAACTTACTTTCAAGGAATTGATGCTAATTCAAAGGCTCAAAATGCCCTACTTTTAGCTTTGAATGAGGATGACCTAACACAGGTTATCCATTGCAAATCCGCCTATGAGATTTGGCAATACTTATTGGTCACTCATGAGGGAACATCACAAGTCAAGAGAGCTAAAATAGATCTCTTGCGTTTCCAATATGAAAGTTTTAAAATGCTAGAAGATGAATCTATTGATGATATGATTACCAAGTTTACTAAGATTACAAATGCTCTTTTCTCTAGGTGATGATATAAGCAACGACCAAAAGGTGCGTAAAGTGATTCGTGCTCTTCCTTCGTTATGGGAAATCAAAGCTACCACCTTAAAGGAGTTGAATGACAAAGACGAGATGGAGCTCATAAGTCTTATCGAAAATTTAAAGACTCATGAGATAGAGAAGAAGGCTAGAGAAGAAGCGGTATCTCAAAAGAAAAAGTCCATAGCTTTCAAGTCTTCCTCTACCAACTACGATGATGAAGAAGATGAAGAAGATGATGAAGAGCTATCTCTCCTTGTGAGAAATGTAAAGAGAATGTACCGCAAGAATAAGCTCAATTATAGAAAGCGATGGGAATGGAAGGAGGAGAAAAGGATCATATGCTATAACTGTCGGAAACTCGGTCACATCATGGCTGATTGTCCAGATTTCAAGAAAAGATGACCTACTCCTTGAAGCAAAAGAGGCCGGTTGAAAAGAAGGTATACAAAGCCACTTGGGATTCGGAAAGTGAATCCGAAGATGAAGTCGACATGACAAATGTGTGTTTCATGGCAAACACACCCAAGGTAACTACTCAACCACTTGATGATGAAAGTGAAATAAGTAGAGAAATATTAGTACATGCTTTTGTTGAACTTTCAGAAAGTTTTGATGATAAAAAGGTAGAGTGTTCAAAATTGAAAAAGGAAATAGAGATGCTTAAAAATCAACTTGCAATTTCTTCAAAAGAAAAGGATGAACTTTCTTCTAATCTTATTTCAGCAAAAGAGATTTTGATGCTTATAGAGTTACTTGTAAAGCTAAATTTTCAAAAATTGATGAATGAATTATCCTTGTTAAAAACTAAAATCAATATTTTGGAAATGTTTTAAAAGAATGTGCTTTTAACACTACTAAATTAGAAGAAATATTTTCAAAGAAGCATATGCACACTCCACATGCTAAAAATGATAAAACAACTCATGCTCATCATGCCAACACATCACATGTCACTCATGTTAAAACGACTCATGCTCACAATTCACATGTTCATAAGCCACATGCTCATTATACTTTTAAATATGGAAGAATTTATAGATGCACTTATTATGGCCGGAATGGCCATTTAGCTAAATTTTGCTATGATCATATAAATAGTACAAATAATCTTGTGTGCGTTCGAAACACTAACTCTTTAGGACCCAAGAAAATGTGGGTACCAAAATCAAGTCTTAAATTATTTGATGTAGGTACACACCAAGGCTCCAAGACGTAAGGAGCGATGATACCTTGATAGTGGTTGTTCAAGGAATATGACATGGGACATCAACAATTTCAGAACCCTATCAAGGTACGTTGAAGGCGGCACCGTCACCTTCGGAGATGACTCCAAGGGCATCATCATCGGTATAGGTAACATTAAAATTGGTGCATCTCCTTTAATAGAAAATGTTGTTCTTATTGATGGGCTTAAACATAACTTGCTTAGTATAAGTCAACTATGTGATCGTGGTCTTAAAGTTGTGTTTGATGAATCTTCTTGCAAAATTTTTGATTGTAAAACCAATTATTGTATTCTCACTGGATTTCGTGAAAATAATGTTTATATTATTGACATGCTTAATTTGGATTGTTCTACTAAATGCTTGAATGCTTTTGATGAGATTTCATGGTTATGGCATAGAAGATTAGGACATGCATCTTTTGATCACCTTACTAGAATTAATTCTAAGGAATTGGTGAAGGGTATTCCTTGTTTGAAGTTTAAAAAAGACCGCATTTGTGGTGCGTGCCAACTTGGGAAACAAATCAAGTCTTCTTTCAAACTAATCAAGGATATCATGTCAACTAGGCCATTAGAATTGATTCACATGGATCTTTTTGGACCAACTAAAACTAAAAGCTTAAATAGAAGTAGATATGTTTTTGTTTTAGTTGATGATTTTTCTCGTTTCACTTGGGTTTTCTTTTTGGAGCATAAAGATCAAACTTTTTCTCATTTTAAGATTTTTCGAAAGAGGGCTGAAAAAGAAAAAGGATTTTCGATTTTACGGATAAGAAGTGATAGAGGTGGTGAGTTTGTTAACCAACTCTTCATGACTTATTGTGATGAAAAGGGAATTAAGTATGAAATGTCATGTCCTAGAACTCCACAACAAATGGAGTAGTTGAAAGGAAGAATAGAACTCTTCAAGAAATGGCTAGGACTATGATAAGTGAATATGGGCTCCCTCAATACTTATGAGCCGAGGCCGTAAACACCGCATGCTACATATCAAACCGTATTTATTTGTGCAAAAATACTTTCAAAACCTCTTTTGAAATTTATCATTTAATAAAACCAAATGTTTCATACTTTAAAGTTTTTGGATGCAAGTGTTTTGTATTGAATACTAAAGATAATTTGGGTAAATTTGATGCTAAGGCTTATGAAGCAATCTTTATTGGATATTCTAATACTAGCAAAACTTATAGAGTATTCAATAAATCATCTCATACTATTGAAGAATCTATGCATGTTAAATTTGAAGAATCTAATACTATTGTTGAGAATGTTGTAGAGATTGACTCATTAGGTGAGGACATAGAGAAAATATCTTTGAAGGACTCACCCATCCAAGAAGACAAGAAAGAACCCATTGGTGAAATTCAAAGGATGAAGTGGAAAAATCTCAACCACTTCCTAAAGATTGGAGATACGCTACAATCATCCCAAAAATCTCATCATAGGTGATGTATCAAAAGGGGTAACTACTCGCGCCAAACTCCATGAATTGTGTAGAAATTTTGCATTCATATCTCATTTTGAACCCAAAAATATCCTCGAAGCCGAGGGTGACTCATATTGGTTGCTAGCTATGTAAGAAGAGCTCAATCAATTTGAGCGCAACTAAGTTTGACACCTTATTCCTAGACCCCATGATAGACCAATAATTAGTACTAAGTGGATTTTTAGGAACAAGTTGGATGAGTCAGGAAATGTTATTAGGAATAAGGCTAGGTTAGTGGCCCAAGGTTACACTCAAGTTGAAGGAATCGACTTTGAGGGGACCTTTACACCCGTAGCACGGCTTGAAGCCATACGGATCACACTAGCTTATGCATCTTTTAAAATTTTAAACTTTTTCAAATGGATGTAAAAAGTACATTTTTAAATGATTTTATTGATGAGGAAGTTTATGTTGAACAACCTCCCAGTTTTGTAGATCATGTTCATCCAAATTTTGTTTTCAAACTTGATAAAGCATTGTATGGTTTAAAACAAGCTCTAAGAGCTTGGTATAAAAGGCTTTCTAGTTTTCTTCTTTCAAATAATTGTTTTAATGACAAAGTAGACACCACACTATTTACTAAACATGTTGATAGTGACATTCTTATAGTTCAAATATATGTTGACGATATAATATTTGGTTCTACTAATGAGTTACTTTGCAAGGAGTTTGAACAATGCATGCAACGTGAATTTGAGATGTCATTAATGGGTGAATTGAACTATTTTCTTGGACTCCAAATCAAGCAAATGCGTGATGAGATATTCATATGTCAAGCCAAGTACTCCAAGGAACTCATCAAGAAATTTGGACTTGAAGACTCAAAAATTTGCAACACTCCCATGGCTACCACCACCAAGCTTGATAAGGACGACCAAAGTAAGTGTGTTGATATAAAATTATATAGAAGCATGATTGGTAGTTTGTTGTATTTAATGGCTAGTAAGCCGGATATTATATTTAGTGTGTGTTTTTGTGCTAGATTCCAATCGTGTCCCAAAGAATCTCATTTAATTGAGGTAAAACGCATTATTCGTTATATTAAGGGCACTATTGGAATGGGTCTTTGGTATCCGAAAATCAGAGATTTCTCAATGACGAGTTTTTCGGATGCCGACTGATAGTACACATATTTTGCATTCTTTTCATTACATTCCTACATTTATCGTGTAATAAATCTGCTAATTTCCTTGTCTTAAATATTTATTTTGCAGAAGATAATAATGAAGAGAAAGAGAATTAAACCAAATAAATACTAGTTAAAATCAGATTTAACTGGATCTATTTGGTTAGCTAAGGATGATCCCAGATCTAGTTAGAACAAATCAAGGATTGGGGCAAATGTTCAGCTGAAGATCAGAGCAAATCAGACTGGATACAGTTTAGCATTTTAATCATATCTTTTGCTACCGAATCTCAAATCTGATGATTCAAGATTCTACAGAAAGAAGACTTAAAGTTCTACAATTCTTCTGTTGATCACTCGTTCTAATTCTGTCATCTGTTAAGCAATATTCAGCACTCAACACGTCATCAAGCTGCAGAACAGAATTCTGGATAAATCCAGTATGGAGATAAGGGGAGGATTCAAATTTCAGAAAAGCCAGCTTTCCTATCTTTATACTCCTCTAATCTCTGCTATAAATACCTGCAATCTCAAAGGCAAGGGGAGGAAGAGGAACACCACTTCAGAGGGAAGCACGATCTCAGAGAGAGAGCTTTAGTTTAGGTTTTTCTTTTCTTCTTCAATGTAAATTTTATTTTCTTTATTTTATTTTATTTTTAGGCTAGAGAGAGTTGCATAATCAAAAGAGAGGAAGAGTTATTGTAGAGTGACACTATTGTAATCTTTTCTTCAAGAAGCCTATATTGAAGGTGACAATCAATGGAGGTTCATTGTGCTCAATCTCGCCGAAGCTTTTCTTTCCTTTCTTCTTTTCTACTACTTTACTTCATGTTGAGGTAAGCCTTTGTTATGATTCATCAGTAGAGGTAAGTACTCTTTTTGTTTTCTTTTTCAGAGTTATAATTTTTTTCTTTCCTTTTTTTTATATAAATAAAACAACAACGATACCATCATCTCTTCTTCTATCATCTTCTTCTTAACTTAACTTAACATTTTTATTTTCTTTTTATTAACTGAGAAGATAAGTATTAACTAATTTTGTAAATTAAAAGAAGAAACTTACATAACGCTTCCATCGCTGTTCCTCCCTGTGGATCACGACCCGTTAGCCCTAGGCTACACGGTAGAATTGAGGACCTAGCACTGTCTAAATTTCTGTATTATTTTTTTGTGCAGGTTTGGCTCGATCAAAATTTTGGCGCCGTTGCCGGGGAGGGACGGTAAGTAATTCTCTTTAAAGTTTACATTTTTGGTTAACTTTCTTCTTGTTTTTTTTTTGGTACAGATTTAACAACAAGGAATTCTTGCTGCAGTGGACACATAAGTGGCCTTGGACTCCGCTCAAGAAAGCAGAGCCAAGAAGCCCTCAGATTTGCTACATTCCAGTGGCAAAACTGAGTGAACTACTAACCTGTATTTTTGCACGTTGGCTGATTTGAAAATCTGAATTTCTGTAGCATTTATCTCCTTGTTTGACTCACTGTATATATATTTCTAATACAACAGTAAAAAGTTGATTGTAAATGCTAAAAATGATTTAGACTTTGCATTTAGGCACGCGTCTATTTCATTACGTTTTTTATTTACTGTTGAAGAGTGCTGGAGCAAAGGTACGTGTGCATAGCATCTAGTATAAGAACACTTTTGGATTGTTTACATTGCTTAAGTGTTGCTTTTCTTGTGCACTGCACTAAATTGATCTAAGGGCTTGTCCTATAAACAAGATAAGGTGGGGAAGTCATTACCCTCCCTTAGCCCACAAACAATCTCCTCACTCACTAACCCAAGCCTAACTAAAAATATGTAGACGTTGGCCCTAGGGACATCTCGGACTCAATTAGGAGATTATCCTAAGGGGGAAAGATATTGGAATTTGACTCCTACCAAATCAGTGTCTAGGAAGGGGATTAAGGGCCGAAAGCCCGAAGGTTGGTGGTTACTTAATTAAGGAACGTCTTTGACGGATAACCTCCCACCAACTTTGCCCTGGCCTGGCTGATTAGCTTGTGATCAAAGTCTGTATTATACCTCCTATAGACAGTCTAACCAGTTAGGAGTCGTCTAGGTCTAAGCTCTACCCTAACACAGGCTAGATTTTTTCTTTTTTTTCTTGTTTGTTATTTGTTTGTTTTTGTTTGTTCTTGTGAAAATGGATTATAATTACAATTATTCTGATTATAACTCAAATCCATATTTCACCCCAACCTCTTTCAGTTCAGATATTACCAACCCGGCATTACATAACTCTAACCAATCAAGTATGCCAGATTGGTCTTATCTGAATCATAATATGCCCCAATCCCAGTATTATGAACAAGAATGGGACAATCATCACCACTCTCCACCGAGTCAGTGGGGATACAACTCCCCTAAGTCTTACTATCAACAACCTTACCAACAAATCGCTTCATACCAAGACCAACCTATGGAAGAGAATCTTCTTTAGAAAAGTCCACCCGAAAAGTACAAATCATAGCGGACTCAATTCTCCCAAACAATTCCCAAATCCAAGATCCTTACTCTAGTTTCCAAGTCCATCCACAACAAGAAGAACCTGTTGACTTAGAAAAGAATATGGAATTCATGATTCAGTCCCAAAATAATTGTGTTCAAACCCAAATGGATCGTCTCCAATCTCTCAATAGGCTAGAAGCAAAAGTGAGTCATTTGGTTAAAATAATTAATGATAGGAATGAGGAACTCTACCTAACACATTTTCAACCACTCCTGATTCTCCTAGCCATATTGACGAAGAATCATGGTATCTTGGAGATTTTAACCAAGATTCGATTTCACCACAAAATTTTGAACTTGACCAATATCAACCCATTGATAAATTGGCAAGTTTTTATTTCAATGAGATTGAACTTGTAGATGAATGTGATACCGATTCTCAATATTGTGATTCAGTTCCATTTTTTGAATCTATGTTGACTCCAGTATCCTTACCCGATTCGGACTTAATTCTGAAGCCAACACTGATTCCTATCCCTATAGAGCTTGAACATGAACCACTTATTCTAGATAGTCACATTCCATTATTGGGAAATGAATGTGAACTTGAATCCTATGATTTGGACCAAATCCATGAACCAACTCCGACTCTCGAACCTAAACTTGATTTGAGTTCTATTCCCGAGTCAATATCGGTTTCTATTCCCTTCATTGTTGAGCCCAAATCATCCATTCCACAAAATCACATTCCATTGTTGGACCAAGGTTTAGATCAATATGACTCTGTGATGATATCCCAAGACTGGTCATATAACCGGGAAAATTTTCATGCTAGGATCTTGCATGATCCTGTTCATATTGGGGATTATAAAAATAATAATAAGAAAGAGGTGATAAAAGGTGGGTTTCATGAAAATCCACAATATCTAGATTGGGCAGAAACGCTTGGCCCAATCAGACCTCCACCGGAACCACCACCTTAAGGCAATATTTTTCTTCCCTTTCTTCTTTTTCATGCATCTATGCATTAATTCATACATTGAGGACAATGCATGAGATAGGTGTGGGGGAGGGTCTAACATAACTTAGCTTTTTTCTTTTTATTAAAAAAAGAAAAAAAACTAACACTTTCTTTACTTTTAAAAACTTTTTGAAAATAGAAACAATATTTTGACATATTTTTGTAAGAAATTAAGTCAATTTTAAGGAATAGGAAAATCATAATTAGGATTTCTTATACTTGGTCAAAATAAGATTATTTGTTTGATTTTTAGGGTTAGGAAGATAATTTGTCAAAGTAATTTAGTCTTGATCTTTACCTTGATGAAGTATGCACACCTCATACACTTATACACTTAGGATTCAAAAACAAAGATTCTTATGCCTTATAAAAATATATATAAAAAAAAGAAAAAGAAAAAGAAAGAAATAAGCAAATCTAATTATTGATTAGCTAGGTGCTTTGGCCTAAGCAAGCCTTAGTATTTACGCGAAAGATGATTAGATAAGTTAAAAAAAAAATCCTTTGATTAAGCTGGGTATTTGTGCCTAATAAAGCATAAGTATTCACGCCTAAAGAAGGTCCATATAATAAAATTCTTAGTTTTGTGGCCTTGTTTGCTCGAGTTCTTAAATTCTTAGGGGTGTTTTCTCACCCGGTGCCCTAAGACCGTCTGGTTTGGGAGTCATCGATTAAAGGCTTGTTACATGGGCAGATTAGAAAGCCTAAACTAAGGAATAATTGTAAGTTCACCTAGAGGGGGGGTGAATAGGTGATGGCTAATCTAAAGGTCACTTATGAACAAATAATGCGGAATTAAAACTAAGTTGACCAAATTAAAGCTTCTTATTAATTTAACACTTATGTATAACCAAGAGTGTTGCCGAATTCCCCTTGCGAGGCTCTGGACAAGCTCCTCTAGATTCCCCTTGAATGGGTTGAGGTGCCGCGTTGGCTCTCTTGGTTGAATACAAGTGTTAACAACAATCCCAAGCAAGTATGTATATCAATTATGAGCACAAGGGAATATATCATGCATATATAAGATGAACACAATAAATTTGAATGCAAGATATAAAAGAGACAAAGAGAGAGAGAGGGATAGAGTAAGCAATCGCAAACACAAAGGGTTTGTTTCGAGGTTCGAGCACACTTGCTCTACATCCCCGCCTTCGACACACGAAGGATTTCCACTATGTAAGATCCCACCGGATCTCTCCTCGGTGCCGTACACCTACAAACCCTCGGACTCCCAAAGTCCCTTACACACCAATAGCCCACCGGCTCGTCGAGGACGCACCTCGCACTACAAGTTCGCACCCGAACTCAATCACCAACAACAACGAGCACACTTGCCCGTTTCCTCAAATTACAAAGAAAAGATCTCTTTGATGATCACAACACTTGATCACCTAAAGAGCACTCTCACTACAACACACCTATAAGAATATCTAGCAATGGAAAGCTCAAGTGTGTGGTGAGAAAATGAAGGAAAGAAAGCAATGGAGGAAAAACTCAAGAAATCACTTAAACACTCTCTTGATAAAACTCTTCCTTTTGATTGGAAGTATTTGCACTAAAATCTTGTGGAGAAACTCTTCTAAAAGTATCTGAAAAACTGCTCAAGAAGTCTCCTAAATGTTCACCTCAAACAGATGACAAAATCCCAATTTATAGGCTGCCAGAAAATAGAGCCGTTGGGGTTCTGTCAGAGCTGGCGGTCGACCGCCGGTCGACCGGCCAACGGTCATTTTTCTGACCGTTGCAGCCACCGGTCGACTGGTGAGTCGACCGCTCTTCTGGAAAGAACTGTCGGTCGACCGTTCGGTCGACTGGCAATTTCCAGAGAGCAACAGGTTTGGGTCGGTCGAGTCCCGGTCGACTGATACGCACATGCACAAAACTGTGCATGTCGGTCGAGTGCCGGTCGACTGCCGGTCGACCGGTCACTGAGAAATTCTGAAAAATCAGAACTTCCAGGACCTGGAAAATTTGGATTTGGTTTTGGGTCTTGGATAAAATGTTTTGGTCTTGAAAAATCATAGAGTATGAGCATGTGTCATACTACTATCAAGGTAAAATACTTGGTAAAAATTCTTTTGATAAAAACCTAATTTTCCATGAAATGTTTTTCCAAACCTTTATCAAATACAAAAACAAGATATTTGAGTCCATTTAAAAGCATGGTGTGTATGGATATGATCCACTACACAATCAATATGAAATATCTATGTTTTTGAAATCTAGTATACAACTTGGTTTTGGTTAAAGAATATACATGATAGAAATACCAAAAACCAACAAATATTTTGTCTTAAAGAAAAATCTTTTTCTAAAATAAAAGTTCTTTTCTAAAAACAAAATCTTTTATGAAATCAATTAAATCAAGAGTTCTAATCAAGAGTGTGTGTGTGATATAGACTTGAGCAATCCACCAACTATCTATCCTTTACATTTTTACTAAAACAAAAAAATACAAATTCTATACCTAGACCCAAGTCTTCATCTTCTTGAAGTCTTCACTTGAAGCTTCTCATCTTCTTGACTTGGTCCAAGCTTGATCCAAAAACTCCTTGGATCACCACATGCAAGCTCCAAATCTTGATCTTTTATCCTTTGTTGAGCTATGCACCTACTAAGATCTTGATAAAGAATCTGTCACTAAATAAACAAGATCATTAGTAACTATAACTACATGAGTTGATCATCATCAAAACTAGGGTGAAGGGCCTTTGGGCCAACAATCTCCCCCTTTTTGATGATGACAAAACTCATGGAGTTATATATGCATGGATTAAAGTAAAGCTTCAAAGAAGCTCCCCCTTAACACATGCATCACAAGAAATGATAGATATGGCAATAAAAGCTCATAACATGTATGCAATGTAGGAGATGCAATCATAACAAAAATCAAATCCTAAATCAAATCTTTTGCTCCTAATTGCAAAATACAACATATATGCATAACAAGTAAGGAAGACAAATACTTCTCCCCCGTAAGCAATGAAAACATGCATATAACTCACAAATTCTTCTCCCCCTTTTTGTCAATCATCAACAAAGGGTTCAAAGTAAAATACATCAAACAAATTTTTCTCCCCCTTTTGTCAAAAACAAAGAAATCAAGGAGGGTAAAATACAAATCAATCAATAAAATTTATATGCGATATAAATTCATGAAGAGGAAGACGTTAAGTTAGCTTCCCGACACATATACATTACATGAAAGAGGGATGACAAGCCCTAATTCACATAACGTATAATATGTCATGCATAAGAGGAGATGTGAAGCTCCCCCTACACACGTATATCATATAAAGAAGAGTTGTCAAGCTCCTCAATTTATAATATACTCAACATGAATCTACATATGGAAGAGATGTTAAGCTCTCCTTGCATATAGACAATACAAATCAAAAATTTTGAATTTTCTTTATCAAAACAAAATTTTAACTTTTCTTAGTAACAACAAATTTTGAGATATCAATTGTAAAATAATCAAATTTTGAATTTTTGATACCAATTTCAAAACACAATGCATAAGCTTATTATGAAATACCAATTTGAAATCTAATTAAGCTTAGCATCAACAATCTTTGTGCTTTAAAGGAAATACCACTTGTAAAATAAGCACAAATAGATAACATATATGTATGACAAGATAATACCAATAGAAATTGATATAATTTGAAGGCATTCATACATACAATCAAAATATGAATATACACAACATGAAGTCATCTTGATACCAATTGAAAATAACCAATGATACCAATTGAAAAGTAAGCATAAGTGTATACATCATATAATCTACCATATGAAGAATTCGAACTAGTTAAATGAACTTGTTTTAAGAACTAGTACGAGATCCTTCCATCAAGGAATGAGTTAAAAAGTTTTTCATGAAAGATCAATGAAACACAAGGCACTAAAAACACTCTAATCCATAAAGTCCATATTTTCAAAAATGAGTGTACTAATGTTATGTGAAACATGGCATCATGAAAATTGCAATAAAACTCAATATTCCTTAAAATCATAAATTTTGAAAATACGAAAATCATCACAAATTTTAATATATGAAAATCATCAAAATTATATTTCATAGCATATGTATGTTTTGACAAGACATTAAGTATACATACATATCCCCAAAATTCAATTGAGTCCTTATAAATAGATTTGCATGAAAAGCAAATGACTCAAGGGTTATCCATGTATATTTAATGTTTTGGCAAAAGAAACTTATACATGAAATGAAATCACATGATCAAAACATAAATCCAAATGGGAATACAAGTTTAAGAATGTAATGATCATCAACACAAGGCTATACTAGTACATCTAATAGGCACAAATAAGCATTCAACCCAATCATATATAGATTTATTTGTGGTCCATAAGGTGTACAAGTATAAATCCAAGTGTTGACAAATACTAACATCTAAACTAATATTCAATACAATGAAGCATCAAAATTTTGAAATCACAAAAGAATTTATCCATAAATACAGGATCATGTGCAATACTTGAAGAATAGATAACTAGTTTAAATGAATTTTTGACAAACTAGTTAAAGATCCTTCATAAATAAAAAAATCATATGTTTTTCATGAATAATACTAAATACATAAAAGTTCAAGCACTCATATTCCATAAAGCTCCAAATTATATATTTTCTTAAAGATAGAGTGTTCAAAGGTTATGTAAATAGTATCTACATGAAAATAGTCATAGAAGTCCAAATCAAATCATGACTAAAATTTTATTTAACAACACACAAAAATCATTTGTATCAAAACAAATCAAAAAAATTTACATGGTATATGTATGAATTATACAAATCCAACAATATGCATACATATCCCAAATATTAAAAGAGTCTATTAAATGTTTGCATGAAGGCAAGAGACTCACGGGTATACATGTATATTTATTAGATTTGAATTAAACATGCATATACATGAAGTAAATCACTAAAATAGGTAAAACATGTATAAAGAGAATCATCAAAACTAGTCTTATACATATGCATAAAGTGGATACAAATGAGCATGAAGTTCAATCATATATATGAGTCAATTGTATTTCACTATACATCTATGTATGAATACAAGTTTTGAAATATTCTACATCTAAGCATGTAAATACCACATGAAGCACAAATCAAACAAAATCATGAACATGCTATGAATGTATGAAATAAGTAAAAGCATGTATATAAAAATAGGAGTTAAGAAATTGTTACCAACTTCAAAGCTCCAAGCATGGTGGTCTTTTCCACCAAAATTTCCTTGATAGCAATGCATCTATAAGAGTGTCCATCATATCCATTGCATTGGCTACCAAGGCACCAATCCTCTCACGTTTTGTGAGAGCCTCCACCTATATCAAAATCAAAGGGTGGGGGTTTTGGTACCCATGTTTTCTTGGGTCCTTTGGGGTTAGCATTGTTGTAAGGAACCCAAAATTTATTATACTTAGCAAAATATAAATATGGTTTCTTATCAAAACAATATCTTGCTAGATGGCCTTTGCGGCCGCAATGTGTACAAATGTACACCTTAGTATGATGCTTATGAGTGTGATTGTGATCGTGTTGTGCACCATAAGCATGAGCATGATGAGTATGATGATGTGCATGAGCATGAGGAACTTGTTTCTTTTGAAACAAAGATTCCAACTTAGAATGATTGAATGCACATGTGCTCAAATTAGAGCTCAAATTATCCATCTTATTTTTCATATTCTTAATCTCATTAGATGTGGCATGTAAGGCATGATGAGATGAAGAATCATTTTTCTTTTTCTTCTTAGCAACAAAATCTTTTTCTTTTTCAACAAATTTTCTTTTCAAAGTAATATTTTCTTGAAAAATATTTTCCTTTTGTTTTTCTACCATAGCTATCTTATCCTTCAAAATTGTGTTCCCTTTACACAAATCATTTAATTTAGACATGAGGGAAACATTTTCATTTTTCAAGTCTTCATTTTCCTTTTCTAAACATGCAAGTTTATTTCTAAAAGAATCATTTTCTACATGCATGCAATCAATGTTCTTTTTCAAATCTTTATTATTCTTTTCTAAGCATGCAATGTTATCTCTACATGAATCATGTTCATTATGCATGCAAGCAATGTCCTTTTTCAAAATTTTATTTTCTTTCTTAATTATGTCATATCTTTCAAGCAATAATTGGCATAAAGAATTTAGCTCATCATATGACATACTAGCATCCTCATCATCGGATTCGGTATTTACCTCAAGGGGGTCATCCCCTTGGACCATGTAGCACTTGTTGGAGGTGTCGCTTCCAACATCCGAATCGCTCCCCGCATAGTATTGTTCATTTTCGCCAAGGGAGATCAAGGTATTCCAAACTACAAAAGCAGAATCAATGTTAGCAACTCTAGATAAATAAGCATCATCTAGGGTACTCTTTAAAGCATTAAGGGCTTTTGTATTAGCCTCAATATTCTTACCATCTATACAATAAGCATTATTAGTAGTGGCAAGATATACATTATAACCTAAGGCTTTGAGGAATAATGACATCTTAACTTTCCAAATGTGGATGTTAAGAATATCAAAGGTGGGTGGTGACATGAAGTCCATGGTGAGGTGTGTGTGTACAAAAATATTGTGATTAGCCTAAAGGAGGATCTTTAACTCTTAGGTTGTTAGACCCAAATCAAGAGCACTAGCTCTGATACCAATTGTAAGTTCACCTAGAGGGGGGGTGAATAGGTGATGGCTAATCTAAAGGTCACTTATGAACAAATAATGCGGAATTAAAACTAAGTTGACCAAATTAAAGCTTCTTATTAATTTAACACTTATGTATAACCAAGAGTGTTGCCGAATTCCCTTGCGAGGCTCTGGACAAGCTCCTCTAGATTCCCCTTGAATGGGTTGAGGTGCCGCGTTGGCTCTCTTGGTTGAATACAAGTGTTAACAACAATCCCAAGCAAGTATGTATATCAATTATGAGCACAAGGGAATATATCATGCATATATAAGATGAACACAATAAATTTGAATGCAAGATATAAAAGAGACAAAGAGAGAGAGAGGGATAGAGTAAGCAATCGCAAACACAAAGGGTTTGTTTCGAGGTTCGAGCACACTTGCTCTACATCCCCGCCTTCGACACACGAAGGATTTTCACTATGTAAGATCCCACCGGATCTCTCCTCGGTGCCGTACACCTACAAACCCTCGGACTCCCAAAGTCCCTTACACACCAATAGCCCACCGGCTCGTCGAGGACGCACCTCGCACTACAAGTTCGCACCCGAACTCAATCACCAACAACAACGAGCACACTTGCCCGTTTCCTCAAATTACAAAGAAAAGATCTCTTTGATGATCACAACACTTGATCACCTAAAGAGCACTCTCACTACAACACACCTATAAGAATATCTAGCAATGGAAAGCTCAAGTGTGTGGTGAGAAAATGAAGGAAAGAAAGCAATGGAGGAAAACTCAAGAAATCACTTAAACACTCTCTTGATAAAAACTCTTCCTTTTGATTGGAAGTATTTGCACTAAAATCTTGTGGAGAAACTCTTCTAAAAGTATCTGAAAAACTGCTCAAGAAGTCTCCTAAATGTTCACCTCAAAACAGATGACAAAATCCCAATTTATAGGCTGCCAGAAAATAGAGCCGTTGGGGTTCTGTCAGAGCTGGCGGTCGACCGCCGGTCGACCGGCCAACGGTCATTTTTCTGACCGTTGCAGCCACCGGTCGACTGGTGAGTCGACCGCTCTTCTGGAAAGAACTGTCGGTCGACCGGTTCGGTCGACTGGCAATTTCCAGAGAGCAACAGGTTTGGGTCGGTCGAGTCCCGGTCGAGTCCCGGTCGACTGATACGCACATGCACAAAACTGTGCATGTCGGTCGAGTGCCGGTCGACTGCCGGTCGACCGGTCACTGAGAAATTCTGAAAAATCAGAACTTCCAGGACCTGGAAAATTTGGATTTGGTTTTGGGTCTTGGATAAAATGTTTTGGTCTTGAAAAATCATAGAGTATGAGCATGTGTCATACTACTATCAAGGTAAAATACTTGGTAAAAATTCTTTTGATAAAAACCTAATTTTCCATGAAATGTTTTTCCAAACCTTTATCAAATACAAAAACAAGATATTTGAGTCCATTTAAAAGCATGGTGTGTATGGATATGATCCACTACACAATCAATATGAAATATCTATGTTTTTGAAATCTAGTATACAACTTGGTTTTGGTTAAAGAATATACATGATAGAAATACCAAAAACCAACAAATATTTTGTCTTAAAGAAAAATCTTTTTCTAAAATAAAAGTTCTTTTCTAAAAACAAAATCTTTTATGAAATCAATTAAATCAAGAGTTCTAATCAAGAGTGTGTGTGTGATATAGACTTGAGCAATCCACCAACTATCTATCCTTTACATTTTTACTAAAACAAAAAAATACAAATTCTATACCTAGACCCAAGTCTTCATCTTCTTGAAGTCTTCACTTGAAGCTTCTCATCTTCTTGACTTGGTCCAAGCTTGATCCAAAAACTCCTTGGATCACCACATGCAAGCTCCAAATCTTGATCTTTTATCCTTTGTTGAGCTATGCACCTACTAAGATCTTGATAAAGAATCTGTCACTAAATAAACAAGATCATTAGTAACTATAACTACATGAGTTGATCATCATCAAAACTAGGGTGAAGGGCCTTTGGGCCAACAATAATACCACCAAATATATATATATATATATATATATATATATATATATATATATATATATATATATATATAAATAAGGCATAAGAGTTAGAGTTAAAGAACCCTTAGTCAAAATTTTCACGGTCACAAGGTGCATATGACTTAGGGTAAAGTAATAGACTAGATGAGAAGTACAATTTGAATCCTTACTTTGATTGATAACAAATTTTTGAATAGAGACTAAGTTTAGGAATGAAAAATTCGATTTTCCTATAACTTATAGATTACTTAAATCTTACAATAATATTTCAAATATTTTTCTTCTTCAAAATGCTTTTCGAAAATACTAACTCTTTGTTTCTCTTTCTTTATGGATTTTGTGGGTGCAATCCACTGAAAACCCTCACGAGACAAACTCGTCCTCTAGGGGAAACCTAGAGGTTTAACGGCATGTTGCACATGCTCAGTGCAATCGCGTGACCTGCGAAAGTGGTCTAATAATCTTTAGTTTAGTTTTATTGTTTTGCTCGAGGACGAGCAAAATAGGTGTGGGGGTGTGATAGTACACATATTTTGCATTCTTTTCATTACATTCCTACATTTATCGTGTAATAAATCTGCTAATTTCCTTGTCTTAAATATTTATTTTGCAGAAGATAATAATGAAGAGAAAGAGAATTAACCAAATAAATACTAGTTAAAATCAGATTTAACTGGATCTATTTGGTTAGCTAAGGATGATCCCAGATCTAGTTAGAACAAATCAAGGATTGGGGCAAATGTTCAGCTGAAGATCAGAGCAAATCAGACTGGATACAGTTTAGCATTTTAATCATATTTTTTGCTACCGAATCTCAAATCTGATGATTCAAGATGCTACAGAAAGAAGACTTAAAGTGACACAATTCTTCTGTTGATCACTCGTTCTAATTCTGTCATCTGTTAAGCAATATTCAGCACTCAACACGTCATCAAGCTGCAGAACAGAATTCTGGATAAATCCAGTATGGAGATAAGGGGAGGATTCAAATTTCAGAAAAGCCAGCTTTCCTATCTTTATACTCCTTTAATCTCTGCTATAAATACTTGCAATCTCAAAGGCAAGGGGAGGAAGAGGAACACCACTTCAGAGGGAAGCACGATCTCAGAGAGAGAGCTTTAGTTTAGGTTTTTCTTTTCTTCTTCAATGTAAATTTTATTTTCTTTATTTTATTTTATTTTAGGCTAGAGAGAGTTGCATAATCAAAAGAGAGGAAGAGTTATTGTAGAGTGACACTATTGTAATCTTTTCTTCAAGAAGCCTATATTGAAGGTGACAATCAATGGAGGTTCATTGTGCTCAATCTCGCCGAAGCTTTTCTTTCCTTTCTTCTTTTCTACTACTTTACTTCATGTTGAGGTTAGCCTTTGTTATGATTCATCAGTAGAGGTAAGTACTCTTTTTGTTTTCTTTTTCAGAGTTATAATTTTTTTCTTTCCTTTTTTTTATATAAATAAAACAACAACGATACCATCATCTCTTCTTCTATCATCTTCTTCTTAACTTAACTTAACATTTTTATTTTTTTTTATTAACTGAGAAGATAAGTATTAACTAATTTTATAAATTAAACGAAGAAACTTACATAACGCTTCCATCGCTGTCCCTCCCTGTGGATCACGACCCGTTAGCCCTAGGCTACACGGTAGAATTGAGGACCTAGCACTGTCTAAATTTCTGTATTATTTTTTTGTGCAGGTTTGGCTCGATCACCGACTATGCGGGTTGTAGAGTGGATAGAAAGAGTATTAGTGGAACATGTCAATTTCTTAGTAATTCTTGTTTCATGGTCTTCCAAGAAATAAAATTCGGTAGCCCTCTCAACCGCCAAGGCGGAGTATGTTGCGGCGGGGGCTTGTTGTGCACAAGTCCTTTGGATGAAACATACTCTCCTTGATTTTAATTTGCGTTATGACCATATAAAATATTTTGTGATAATATTAGTACTATTCATATGACAAGGAATGCAAATCAACATAGTAAGACCAAGCACATTGAGATTCGATATCACTTCCTTAGAGATCATTT
Organism: Agave tequilana; assembly: GCA_038442645.1. Taxonomy (NCBI): domain Eukaryota; kingdom Viridiplantae; phylum Streptophyta; class Magnoliopsida; order Asparagales; family Asparagaceae; genus Agave; species Agave tequilana. The sequence continues at coordinate 141,824 of JAVJIF010007990.1, read as the reverse complement.
TGAGAAAGGTGATATTGATATTGATCATGTTTCTTCCGATTTTCAATTTGCCGATATTTTCACTAAACCACTTGACTATAATAGATTTTCTTTTATATGTGGTGAACTTAATATTTGTGTTGTTGAATAAGGAAGTTTTCTTACTAATATATCCCTTTTTGATGTATGACAAAAAGGGGAGAAATATGTGTTATGATCTGGTGTTTTACTTGTTTCATTGATGGTGTTTTACTGATGCTTAAATCAAATTTCAAAAATTCTCTCATAATAAATTGTTTTATACTTGTTTAATATAGCATTATTTGAGGGAGAGTTTTCACCTCCGTTTTATATCTTGTGTTATAGCCTATATGTTTTGTCATCATCAAAAAGGGGGAAATTGTTGGCTCAAAAGGTTACACTCTCTATTTGTTTAAGTTTTGATGATAACAAAACACATAGAAGCTATTTGGTACTAATAAGTTGTTTAGAATGAGTTTCAGGTTTGTACTAGTCATGATGGCCTTTCTAAGCTATTGTAAAGAATTATGATGCTAAAAGGCAAATGGCGCAAGAGGACGTTTTCATAGAAGAGAATGCTCTAGCTTGGTGTAACGCGGCTCAGAGACTTCCTTTCTCAGTTTTTATAATTTTTAGTGTGTTAAAGAATAGTGTATAGTGTTGAAGCTCAATATTCCCCACACACAAGATTTTGCACATGATTTTTCTAAAAGATGTTTCTCCCATATACAAAATATTTTTAAACATATTCTAATACTTACAAACTCTATTTTATATAGTATACCAAGTCTTGATCAAAATTAATTTGAAAATTATCAAGATCTTCAAAATCATTTTCAAAAGAACTATTTTTGGCCTGTTGCGGTCGACCGGATGGTCGACCGGCTCTGTTTCAGGTCAGAACGGTCGACCGGGCGATCGACCGCACTTCTGACCGTTTGGGTGCGTGTATGTGTGCACGTTTCCCGATCGACCGGGCGGTCGACACGACCCCATGTCGGTCGACCGAGCTTCGACCGATGAAAGCACCCATGTTTCTGTTTGTTACGGTCGACCGGGCGGTCGACCGTGGATTGGCAACGGTTATATTTTTTGAAAACCGGTCGACCGGCCGGTCTACCGTGAACTTAATTTCAGCCCAAACGGCTAGTTTTTTAAAACACGTTTTAAAACGTGATTTTCTTCTCTAAACGAATTTGAGAGCTAGATTTGGGTCTAATCTTTCCTAATTATTCATTATAACAGTTTACTCTTTAATCCCTACCTTTATCCTATAAATAGGGATGATTAGGGTTGAGGTGATTACAACAATCCTTTGCAAAAAGAAATCAAGTTTAAGTCTTTCAAAAGAAGTTTTTGCTCTCAGTTTTTGTGCTCAAAATTCTCTCTTTTTACTGAAGTTTTTTTTAATTCAAAACTCTCTTCAACTTTATTTTCTTTTTCACTTACAAAACTTGAGCTTCAATCCTACATATTATTCTCTAGGGTTTTTGTAAGAGAAAAAGTTTTTTAAGAGAGAGTTTGTGGTCTTTTGATCACCAAGATATCATTGTATTTGTGGCTCCACTACCTCTGGACTAGAGGAGTGTGATTGAGGAGTTGGGTACTCCCTTGTGGTTGTAATCCTTTGTGGATGTTATAGTGGTTAGAAATCCTTCTGGGTGAAGATGGGGACGTAGAGCTGGGTGCTCGAACCTCGAAACAAATCTCTGTGTTTGTGATTGATTTATTTGTGTTATTTACTTGCTTTATATTCATTGCTATATTGTTGATCAATACTCATACAATAAGATTGCATTGCGCACCTCAAACTCTTATCTAGAGGAATCACGAGGAAGGAGTTCAGAGCCCTTCACGGGATATTCAGCTTCTAATCTTGTTTCGGGTGATCGTTGCATCATAACATTTTAAATATGTGTATTGATTAGCATTATCACCTATTCACCCCCCTCTAGGTGATTTCAGAAATGTGTTATAACAATTTGGTAGGGTTCAAATTTTACCTCCTTCATCGATCTCGTCATCCACTATTAGAAGAGGGTGCAATGCATTGCAGTATTTGTTATCGTACACTAGTGTTGATCACTTATGGGAGAGGTAGTGTAGTCATGTACTATCGAAAGAGGAAAGGAGCGTGCCAGCGACGTATGCGTGGGAGGTGTTGGACGAGTACATTGACTGTTATCACAATATATCTCGTTCAGTCATTCAAAATCTGGCGTACAAGTCCGCAAGTGCTCCTGGTCGTATACTTGCCACGAATGCCTCACCCTCCACGCTTGGTAGTGGTAAAATATTCGTCGAGTTGAAAAATATCTTTAATTTAAAGCACTCCTTTATTGACATATTCTATATTTTATGTAGCGTATCTTTATTGCGCTACTGATTTGCAAACCCACGATTCAAAGGTGTCATGGGAGATTATACTATACCTAGCTTGTACAATGCAGTGTATAATATGAAACAAACACTAGAAGGTGGCGAAGAAGGAGAACTGATGCACGATCGTGATTTCACAAACACATATGCTAGGAGAGAACGTAGACCCGGAGAGGATTAGAACATTTTGTATTGTGTGTTCTTGAGATGTAGAACTTCTGGACTTTTTTTTAAGAGATGTAAAACTTCTAAGCTATTGTAACTTGATTTTCGTAGTTAATCTATTTAAATTTGATCTATGTGTTGAGTGCATTTGAGATAACTTTTATAATCTTTAAATGTGATGTTCATAACTTGAAGTTAGTTTAATGACATGTTTTTGTTGGCCTAAAGGCCCATCACTCTAGTTTTGATGATGATTAACTCATGTAGTTATAGTACTGATAATCTTGTGTTTATATAGTTTCAGTTTTTGATCAAGATGTTAGTAGGCGTCTAGCTTCAACAAAGGAGTTTTGGAGCTAACACATGTAGATTCAAGAGCTCGCGCGTCAAGATCGCATCTAGAACTCGGTTGGAGTCAAGCTCTTTGGATCGTGTTTAGATCGAGTCAGCTTAGAGAAGGAGTTCTAAAAGAAGACTTCAGTTTGTGTTTAATTTAGTTGTGTATAGATCTTATGTAAAGATAGACAGTGCTGATATGCTCAAGTTCACACACACACAAGTTTCAATATGTTTAGTTTTCGTTTAACCGGTTTTTGATTTCATATCAAAAACATAGAAATATATCTTAAATGTGCATTGAATTCTATCTATACACTCTATGCTTCAAACATAGTTTAAATATCTAGTTTCTGTATCCAATACAAGTCTTAGAGAAAATGGTTTTTCATTTTTTCAAGTTTTAGAAAATACGGTTTTTGTGTTTAAGCCTAAATCTATATCACAAAAATAGTTCAAAATGTTTGTAATATGTGTTAAATTTTAATCACACATATTTTTTTTCAAATATTTATAAGAACTAATTTTTGTGAAATTTATGAATATTTATGGGATTTTATTGGAGATTAAAAGATCAAATTTCAAGTTCTGAAATCCCAGCCAAATCTGCTAGCAGTCGACCGTACGATCGCCGGTCGACCGTAGCAGTCCACCGATGTGATCGACCGACTGAAACTACCCAAATCTCGGGTAGCGCCGGTCAACCGGGCAGTCAACCGCAGACTGTGCCTGGTCGACCGGGCGGTCGACCGGAGGCACAACGATCAGAAATATGATCATTGGGCCGGTCGACCGGCCGGTCGACTGGAAGGGCAATCTAGGCATTCCCGGCTACCAACGGCTCTATTTTTTGAGAGGCTATAAAGAGCAATCTCTTCGGGTGTTTTTCACATGATTTTGAGAGAGCTTTCATTCCTATATTTTCAGAGTTTAACAGCAAGTTTTTAGAAGAGTTTTTGTGCCAAAAAGATTTATCTTTTATTTTTTTCAAGGGTTGGAAAATCAAGGAAAAATAGAGTATTTGGGAAATTAGTTTTGATCTTCATTTCTATTTCATTCTAGTATTTTTTTCAAGTATTCTCTTTGTGATTTTGATATCCAAACACCTTGTTTTTCTCACACTTGAGCTATCATCTCTATCCTATCTATAGGGTTTTGTTTTTGTGAGAATTATAGTTTGTGGTCTATTGTGATCACCAAGAGGTGTTTGTGGTCTATTGTGATCACCAAGTTGTAACTTTCCTTTGCTTCGGTTTGTGTTTTATCCCTCTAGTGTAGAGGTGATTGTGGTTTAGCTTAGTGCATATTCTTCTTGTGTGGAGGTGATTGTGATTGTTGTTTGATTTTGTGTCTTATCTCTCTTGTGTAGAGGCGATTGTTGTTTTGGCTTTGTGCCTTACCTCTTGAGTAAAGGTGGTTGTGGTAGAGAGAGGAGTTGTGTACTCCTAAGTTTGTAATTGCAAATTTCTCAGTGGAGGTTCCCTGCGTGGGAAGTCCTATGTGGACGTAGTGAAAATCCTTCTGTGTGAAGGCGGAGACCTAGAGCAGTGGCTCGAACCTCGAAACATATCTCGGTGTTTGTGTTTGATCCACTATCTCTAAACTCTATCTCTATTGTATCTTACATTGTTTTATATTGTTCATATCACTTACATACTTGGTATTATTTGTGTGCACATACTTATGTTGAACCAAGAGAGCGTCATATAGTACCTCAACTCTTATTTAGAGGAATCAAGAGGAGATAGTCCAGATCCCTTTACTGGGAATTCGGCTACACTCTTTGGTTATACATAGTGTGTTGCAATTGATTTTTAATTCCGCATCATTTGTCATTAGATTAGCTAATAAACCTATTCACCCCCCTCTAGGTGTATTTTCAATTGGTATCAGAGCCTACGCTCCTGATGTTAGATTTAACACCTAGGAGTGAGATCTTGGTTAGCTAATCTAGTGTTGCATTTGTATACATTATTTATACACTCATGAATTTTCTTACCCCTCCCATGTAAGATGTTACCAACATTGATATGTGGAAGTACAAGATGAGTATGTACCTTAAAATCCTAAGAATACATGTTTACCTTGCCACTACCAAGAAAACTTATCTTGGTAATGACAAGTACATAAAGGCCAATACACAAGCCCATGATGCATTAAAACACACACTTAGCAAAGATTATCTATATATAGTTTCTCATTGTGATTCCGCTTTTGCAGTGTGAAATACATTGACCTCTCCTGAGTTACAAATGACAAATAATGTGGAGAAAGAATCTAGTGGAGATGAGTCGGACCAAGCTTGCTCATGGTTCAAGGGAATAACTCTCTTTAGGTAAGCTCGGACACTGAACTAAATGATAGTGCTAGTTCTTCAAGTAATGACAATATGGAGGCCGACACTTTAAATGAAAAACTTTCATTATTTTGTGAAAATTTGCTAGGAAAATATAAAATTTTGAAAAAGAAAAGTTTTGAACTAAAAGAAGAAAATAAAATTTGTTTTCAAAACTTAATATTGTTTTGCAAGAGAGGGATGAGATTTTAAATCAAAGGGACTCACTGAAATTCCAACTTGACCTTGCCTTAAATGAAAACAAAATTTTAAAGAATAAAATAATTGTGATGATATTTTGAAGAAAAATGAGGTTTTATCTTCAAAACTTGAAATTATTTTAAAAGAGAACAATTCTTTGAAAAATAAAATTGCTTTGATTTCAAAAGAATTGGAAGTGATTTCAAATGAAAATATGTCTTTTAAAAAATGATTTCTCTTCTCATGTTTGTTATATTTCTAGTGCTCCATCTACTAGTGATAAACAAGTTGCATGCTCTACTTCTTCTTTAATCATTGAAAATGATATTTGTGCTTTAAAGGAGAGTGTTGATTGTTTATGCTCCACTTTGAGCCAATGTGATATGGATCACAAGAAATTGGAATCCATGTTTCACAAGAAACATGCACCACATGTTCATGCACACCATTCACGTCATACACATGTTCTCATGCTCACACATATGATTATATATATGCTCATGTGTACACTTGTACACATTGTGGACGTAAGGGCCGCCTTGCAAAGTTTTGTTATGATAGAATACCTAATTCAAATTTTGTAAATAAATTTGTTTGGGTTAGGAAAGGTGTTAACCCCCATGGATCCAATAAGGTATGGGTACCAAAATTTACTCCTATTTTATTTGATGTAGGTGTGGGCTCTCACTTGACGTGAGGGTATTGGTGCCTTGATGGTGGATGTGTTTGAGCTTGATGGACATTACATTGGATGTATCACCTTAAAGGATGCTTAGTGTGAGGACCACCATGGTTTGGATATCTAGAGATTAGCCTTATTGGTTTTAGTAACTATCTCTAACTCCTATTTTCATTACATGCTCTCATTGATTGATTTTTTAGCATGTTTTAGTTTTTCATGTTCCTTATGTTTAAATGCAATGTTTATTAGGCTTGTGATATACATATGTTAGCATTTGAGATACACCTTTATCCATAAGAATTTATATTTTTTTGTGTTCTCACTATAGTTTAGCTATTATGTATGTTCTATTTCTAAAACATGTGCATTTAACATAATAATCATATTAGTTTAGATTTTCGTGCTTCATATTTTGATTACTTGTTTAGATGTAATTTTTATTAAAACTTGTGTTTACACTTGTACAACTAGTGAGCCACATTTGATTATTATTGTTTGTGCTATGTTGCTCATTTGTACTCATTAGATGTACTTGTATAGCCTAATTTTGATGATTCTTATATTTTAACTTGTATTCCCTATTTTTGTATATGTTTTCATAAAAAATATGTTTAGCTTCATGTATATGTAAATTATATCTAAAACTAATAGATATACATGTCTATCCTAGAGTTATTTGCCTTCATGCAATATACTTTTGTGAACTCATTTTTGTTTGGGATATGTATGTATATTCTTAGTTTTGATAGAACATACATCTACGTTGAAGTTTGTTTAATTTTGATAAAAACTAAATTTTTAATGATTTTTATATGTTATGATGTTTGAGCTATATTGTTTATTTTCATGAAAATGTTATTCACATGATTTTTGTGCACTCACATTTCTTTTATTTACTCATTTTCATTAGTTTTATATGAGCTTTATAAATCTTAAGTGTCAATTTTGTGTAAAATGCATACTTCATTGGGAAATTGATTTGTTTTCATATTTGAAGGATCTTTAATTAGTTTTTCAAAAATTTTACTTTAAACTAGTTTTTTATTCTTTAATTGATAGAATTTCAAAATATGCTAAAAATTTTTTCAAATCTTGATTTTTGTAAACCCCTACTAATTGAGTTTTCTACTTGCACACAAGATACAAAATTTCAGAAATATAAAATAGAAGTGCAAGGTACTCAATACTACCGTTATAACAAGTGGCTACGCGGGTCGTGATCCACAAGGAGGGACTGGCGATGGAAGTTTTTTTTAGCAAGTTCTCTTTTAAATTATATTCAATGGTTAAAGATCTTCTTTTAGTTCTTTAAAAGAAAAAGAAAAATAAGTTTAAGTTAAGTTAAAAAGAAAGTGGTAGATTGAGAAGGTGGAGAAAAAAGAAAATAGATATTTACAAAGAAATTAAAAGGAGTGATAAAAGAGTTGGGTGTTGATGGTGTTGGTGATTTAAACTAAAGAATTAAAAAAAAGAAACAAAACAATAACTAAGCCATTTGTCCCAAGTATTTGGGGTAGGCTACATGAACCAAAAGAGAATTATGCCGAATCGGGCACATGGATCAGCTTTCTCCACTCATTCCTATCGAGCAATATGCCTTCACTTAGACCTTTAGCCTCCATATCTTGTCGTATTACCTCCATCCATATTTTCTTCGGTCTTCCCTGCGCTCTTTTAACTTGTCCTAAATTGATACGCTCTACTCATCAGACTGATGTATCTGTATGTCCACGTCACGCATGACCAAACCATCATAGGCGGTTTTCTCTCATCTTCTCTTCTATAGAAGCTACACCCATCTTAGTACAGATATCCTCATTTCTCACCTTATCTCTCCGCGTGTTACCACACTCCAACGAAGCATGCGCATCTCTGCTACACTCATCTTCTAGGCATGATGTCTCTGTATAGCCTAACATTCTGTGCCATATAACAAAGCTGGCCTAATAGCAGTCCGATAAAACTTTCCCTTCAGCCATAACGGAATGTTACGATCACATAAAATTCCTGTTGCCCTCCTCCATTTCAACTAGTCGGCTTGGATCCTATGGTTGACATCACTATCGATCTCTCAATCCTTTTAAATAATAGAACCCAAGTACTTAAAATGATTGCTCATCGGTATTTCTTATCCATCTAGTCTCACAATACTATAATCTCGGATTCCCTGTTTACTGAATTTACACTCCATATACTCTGTTTTGGCCCTACTTAATCTAAAACCTTGAGATTTAGAGTTTGCCTCCATAACTCTAATTTGGCATTTACCCCAGCTCTCGTCTCATCGACTAGGACAATATCATCAGTAAATAGCATACACCAGGGTATCTCATTCTGAATAGCTCTAGTAAGCTCATCCATCACTATGGCAAATAAGAATGGACTCAATGCAAATCCTTGATGCAATCCAATTGTGATAGAAAAATCACTTATTATGCCTCCACACGTTCTGACATTTGCCACTACTCCATCGTACATATCATTGATTATGTCAATATACTTTATGGGGACTCCCTTTTTCATCAATGTCTATCATAATACCTCCCTTGGCACCTTATCATAAGCTTTTTCAAAATCAATAAAGACCATATGTAAATTTCTCTTCCTCTCTCTAAATCGCTCTATAAGTTGACGAAGCAAATGAATAGCCTCTGTCATCGATCACCTTGGCATAAACTCAAACTGGTTCTCTAATATTGTAACATTCTGCCTTAACTTGTGTTCAATTACCCTTTCCCAAAGCTTTATGGTGTGACACATGAGTTATATTCCATGATAGTTTGAACAACCAAGAACTAAAAAAAAAGAAAGAAAAGTTAAAAGAAATACTTACCTCCTCTGTTTGATGATTTACCTGAAGCCCTTACTATTTTACCTTACTTCGGAGACGATCAATGCATAACCCATAAGATCGAGCTCAGTCCCTATTCGCATTCATCATCAAGACGAAGAAGAATGAAATGATACAGAATCTTGAGGAGGAGAAAATCATCATAAAATATCGGTGGCACTCACATAAACATGACTATCTTGATGCTTCTAGGTTCACTTGGACATTCATTAAAACCAAAAGAGAAAAATTAGAAATAGAAGAAGAACATATAAATAAGAAAAGCATGAAGATGTAACTTTTGATTACTTGCAGAAATGATGAAAGAAAGGAGGAGGTTACATCGGTATCACTCTCAACATAAGTCTCTCTCTCTTACTTATATGAATCTCAGTCTAATCTATGCTTACAAAGAAATAAAAATTACATAAGATGAAAATAAAAACCTACACTAAAAAGAATAAAAATCTGGCCTAAAATCCATCTCTGCTTGGTTGCTCCACTGTTTCTGATGTGTGGGGTATTTATAGGATAGAAATGGATAAGAAAATGAGTCTAAAAATAAGGGAAGCTGACTATTTCTGAATTTGAATCCTTCTCTTATCTCCAAACTTGATTTGATGTGGATATTCAATTCTGATATGCAACTTATTGGCGTATTGATTGCTAAATATAACTAATCAAATGACAGAATTAGAAATAGTGATCAACTTAAAAGTTGTAACCTTTTAAGTTACCTTTCTGGATCATCTTGAATCATCATATTTGAGTTTTGGTAGCAAAAGTTATGATTCAAATACTAAAATGTATCCAGTCAGAATTTGAGTCAAAATTGCTACATCTCATCCGTCAATCTTCTCTCTATTCATTTATCCCTTGGATTGGACTCTGTATTTGACGTTATATCGGTTAATCTTTAGTTTTAACTACTTGATTCACAAAAAACTAATTTAACCAACTGGATTTGGGATCATCCTCATCTAACCAAATAGGTCTAATTAAATCTAAATTTAACTAATATTTATTTGATTTTCTCCTCTTTCTCCCCATGATTATCTTCTACAAAATAGACATTTAAGACAAAGAATTTAGCAGATTTATTACATGATAAATGTGAAAATATAATAAAGAATAATGTTATAAATGTGCACAATTACACCCCCACACCAATATTTTGCTCGTCCTCGAGCAAAACAACAAAACTAAACAAAAGATTATTAGACCACTTTCGTGGGTCATACGATTGCACTGAGCATGTGCAACAAGCCGTTAAACCGTCAGATTACCCCTAGAGGACGAGTTTTGTCTCGTGAGAGTTTTCAGTGGATTACACCCACAAAATTCATAAAGAAAGGGTAACAAAGTGTTAGAATTTTGAAAATACATTTTAAAAGAAAAGAATATTTGAAGTATTATTGTAAGAATTAAGTAATGTATAAGTTATAGAAAAATCGAATTTTCATTCTTAAGCATAGTCTTAATTCAAAAACTTGTTATCAACCAAGGCACGGAGTCAAACTGTTTCTCATCTAATCTACTATTTTACCCTAAATCATATGCACCTTTGTGACCGTGAAATTTTGACTAAGGGTTCTTTAACTCTAACTCTTATGTTTTATTTATTTATTTCTTTATTTTTTTCATTTTTGGTTATGTTATTCTTTAGTTCTATTAGGCTTTTTAATCTACCCATGTAACGAGCCTTTAGTCGGTGACTCTTAAACCAAACGGTCTTAGAGCACCAGGTGAGAAAACACCTTAAAGACTTAAGGACTCGAGCAAATAAGGCCACAAAACTAAGAATTTTATTATATGAACCGCTTTTAAGCGTGAATACTTATGTTTTATAAGGCACAAATACCCAGCTTAATCAGAGGATTTATATAGATATATATTTTCTTTTTCTTTTTCTCCCTTTTTTTAAAAAATAAGGCATAAGAATCTTTGTTTTTGAACCCTAAGTGTGTTAGTATATAAAGCATGCATATATCATCAAGGTAAAAATCAAGACTAAATTACTTTTTCAAATTTTCTTCCTAACCTTAGAAATCAAACAAATAATTTTATTTTGACCAAGTATAAGAAATCATAATTATGATTCTCCTATTCCTTAAAATTGACTTAATGTCTCACAAAAAAAATGTCAAAATATTGTTTCTATTTTCAAAAAGTTTTTAAAAGTAAAGAAAATGTTAAAAAATATTTAAAAAAAGAAACCCTAAGTTATGTTAGAACCCTCCCCCACACCTATCTCATGCATTGTCCTCAATGTATGAATTAATGCATAGATGCATGAAAAAGAAGAAAGAAAAGAAAAATATTACCTTATGGTGGTGGTTCCGGTGGTGCTCTGATTGGGTCAAACGTTGCTACCCAATCAAGATAACGTGGTAGTTCATGGAACCTACTTTTATTGACCTCTTTTCTATTTACATATTTGCAGTCCCCAATATGAATAGGATCATGAAAGATCCTATCGTGACTCCCTTTACATGACCAGTCTTAAAAAATCATCATGGAGTCATCATGGTCTATACCTATGTCCAACAAAAGAATGTGGCTTGGTGGACTGGTTGACTTACACTCAAGAATGATAGGTTCAGGAACCAATACTAACTCAGGAAAATCAACTTTGGGTTCGAGAGTTAGTTTTGGTTCAAGCGTTGAGTCCAAGTCCAAGAATTGATATTCACATTCTTTTTCCATCGATGGAATGTGACTATCCAAAATTGGTGATTCAATTTCTAAATCTATGGGTACGGGAATAAATGTTGGCTCAAAAAATTGGTCCAAATTGGGTAAGAATACCGAAGTTAACATAAATTCGAAGATGAAAACTGAATCACAAAATTGGGGATCGGGTTCACATTCATGATCAAGTTTAGTCTAATTAAAATGAAAACTTATCAATTCGTCAATAGGTTGATATTGGTAAAGTTCAAGACTTTGTGGTGAAACTGAATCTTGGTCAAAGTCTTCAAGATACCATGATTATTAGTTTTCATCAATATGGTTAGAAGTGTTGGGAATAGTCAAAGCTTGAATAGGGAGAGTTTCCTTATTCGTACGCATGTTCTCCAATCTACTAATTCTTACTTTTATCATATCGAGTGGATCATTTTGGCATTGAATCATGGTTTCCATACTCTTTTCTAAGTTGGCATGTTCTCTTTAAAAAATAGAGAAAGGATCTGTGACTTGAAAATTTTGACGGGATTTTGAGTATTCTAAAATTTTGATTCGTTGCTCAAGCTCATCTAAGGCTTCCATCCTCTTTTCCCAGTCAATTGATTCTTCTAATGGTTATTCGAGAGAAGAAATATATGAAGCTGGATGTTGGTAGGGTAGTTGACAATATGACTCGGGAGAGTTATATCCCCATTGACTCTGTGAAGAGTAGTGATGATTATTCCAGTCTTTTTCATAGTAATGGGACTGGGGCATGCAATGATTCGGATAAGACCAATCCGGCACACTAGGTTGGTTAAAGTTATGATATGCAGGGTTGGTAATATCTGAAAAGAGGTCAGGGTGTAACATAGATTACCATTAAAATTGAAAAAATTATTGTTATAAGCCATATCACACAACAAAATGTCAAAAACAAACAAAGAAAAACAAAAAAATAAGCAAACAAGTAAAAAAAAATCTAAGTTAAGTTAGGGTAAACCTTAGACCTAGACGACTACTAACTAGTTAGACTGTCCACAGGGGTATAAAGCTGAATCTGACCACATGTTAATCGGCCAGGTAGGGGTAAGATCAGTATGAGGTATCCGTACCTAAGCAACGGGCCTAATCATGCCAAACTACCAACCTTTAGGGTTTCGCCCCTTAATCCCTAACCTTAGACACCAATTTGGAAAGAGTCAAATTCAAATCAACTTTCCCTTAGGTCAATATCCTATATGAGTCTGAGATGTCCTTAAGGCCAACGTCTACTCAGTTTTAGTTAGGCTTGGGTTAGTGACTGAGGAGGTTGTATGTGGGCTAAGGGAGGGTAATGACTTCCCCACCTTATCTTGTTTATAGGACAAGCCCTTAAGATTGATTGTACAAAGTGTGCAGGATCTAGAAAAGTAGCATTCAACAAGCAATTAATCACTCAAGAATGTTTCCTAAACTCATGTTTACTAAACTATATGTTATGCATACGTACATTTTGCTCCAGCACTCTTCAACAGTAATATAAAATGTAAACGAATTAGACATGTGCCTAAATGCAAAGTCTAAACCATTTTAAGCATTTAACAAATATTATTTTACTGTTGAGGTTAGAAAGTATGTACAGTGAGACAAATAAGGAAATAAATAGCTACAAAATTTTAGCTTTGCTATTCCGCCAACCTGCAAAAATATAGGTTAGTAGTTCACTCAGATTGCCACTGGAATATAGCAAATCTGAGGGCTTCTAGTCTATACTTTCTTGAGCAGAGTTCAGAACCACTTATATGTCCACTGCAGCAAAATTTTCTTGTTGTTAAATCTCTACATCAAGAACAAAGAAGAAGATTAACTAAAATGTAAACTTAAAGTAAGAATTACTTATCGTTCCTTCCCAGTAACGACGCCAAAATTTGATTGAGTTTTTTACCTGCACACAAGATACAAATCTCAAAAATACAAAATAGAAGTGCAAGGTACTCAATACTACCGTTATAGGAGTGGCTATGCGGGTCGTGATCCACAAGGAGGGACTAGCGATGGAAACTTTTTTTAGCAAGTTCTCTTTTAAGTTACATTCAATGGTTAAAGATCTTCTTTTAGTTCTTTAAAAGAAAAAATAAGTTAAAGTTAGGTTAAAAAGAAAGTGACAGATTGAGAAGGTGGAGAAAAATAAAAATGGATATTTGCAAAGAAATTGAAAAGAGTGATAAAGGAGTTGGGTGTTGATGGTGTTGGTGATCTAAACTAAAGAAAAAAGAAAGAAAGAAAAGCAAAAGGAAATACTTAGCTCCTCTGTTTGATGATTTACCTGTAACCCTTGTATGTTTTACCTTACTTCAGAGGTGATCAACGCATAACCCATAAGATCGAGCTCAGACCTCATTCGCATTACATCATCAAGACGAACAAAAATATCGGTGGCACTCACAAAAACATGGCTATATTAATGCTTCTAGGTTCACTTGGACATCCATTAAAACCAAAAGAGAAAAAGTAGAAATAGAAGAACATATAAATAAGAAAAGCATGAAGATGTTACCTTTGATTACTTGTAGAAACGATGAAAGAAAGGAGGAGGTTACATCGGTGTCACTCTCAACATAAGTCTCTCTCTCTTACTCACATGAATCTCAGTCTAATCTATGCTTACAAAGAAATAAAAATTATGTAAAAAGAAAATAAAAATTATATAAAAAGAATAAAAAACTGGCCTAAAATCTATCTCTGCTTGGTCGCTTCTCTGCCTCTGATGTGTGGGGTATTTATAGGATAGAAATGGATAAGAAAATGAGTCTAAAGATAAGGGGAGTTGACTATTTCTGAATTTGAATCCTCCCCTTATCTCAAAAGTTGATTTGATGTGGATACTCAGTTCTTATTTGTAACTTATTGGCATAGTGATTGCAGAATATAACTAATCAAATGACAGAATTAGAAATAGTGATCAACTTAAGAGTTGTATCCATTTAAGTCATCTTTCTGGATCATCTTGAATAATCAGATTTGAGTTTTGGTAGCAAAAGTTATGATTCAAATACTAAAATGTATCCAGTCAAATTGCTTCATCTCATCCGTTGATCTTCTTTAGATTGGACTCTGTATATGACGTTATCTCAGCTAATCTTTAGCTTTAACCACTTGATTCACCTAAAACTGAATTTGACCAACTGAATTTGGGATCATCCTCCTCTAGCCAAATAGATCTAATAAATCTAAATTTAACTGATATTTATTTAATTTTATCCTCTTTCTCTCTATGATTATCTTCTGAAAAATAGACATTTAAGACAAGAAATTTAGCAGATTTATTACATGATAAATGTGAAAATGTAATAAAGAATATTGTAATAAATGTGTGCAATCACCTACCAACAAAGGGTGGTTGGATGGGCGATCATGCCTTGTATACTCTTAATGAATATAATTTAAACATGTGCATGATAAGGGAGGTAGATATGAGTTCTACACATGATCTTCATGTTATTTCATCTTTGTATACTCATATATGTTTTCTTATATATGTATGCTTCAAATTTCAATCTATATCAATTTCAATTGGTATATCCATTTTCATACATATATATGATTTGATTGTGCTTGTTTTACAATAACTTTACATGTTTAAAGCACAAATTATGTGTATGCTAAGTTTGACTTAATTTTAAATGTTAATTGGTTTCATGATAAGCTTATGTATTGTTTTCAATTGGTATTTCAATTGCTAATCATTTTAATTGGTAATTTTTTTGGTATCAAAATGTATTTCATATTTTACGTTTCAATTGGTATCAGATATTTATATTATATTTCAATTGGTATCAAAAACATATAATGTTTCATTTTCATTTGGTATCAAAATCTACTATTGGTATCTCAAAATTTTGTTTATCTACAAGTAGTACCAACTTTTATTTTGTCAACTACAATTTGATTTCATTGGTATCAAAATTTATTTTGTTGACTTAAAGAAATTTTAAACTTTGTTTTAAGAATGATTTTTAAAATATTTTGATATGTATTGCCTATATGCAAGGGGAGCTTAACATCTTCTCTATATATAGATTTATGTTGAGTGTATCTCATATTGAGGAGTTTGACATCTCTTCTCTATATAATACACGTGTGTAGGGGGAGTTTAACATCTCCACTTGTACATTGTATATTATGCTTTATATGAGTTAGGATCTAGTCGTCTCTTTTTCATGTAATACATATATACAGGGGGAGTTAACTTTACGTCTCTCTTCTTCATGAATGTATATCACGTATACATCTTTATTGCTTATTTGTCTTCACCCCTTTGTTGATGAATTGACAAAAAGGGGGAGAAGAATTTAGAGAGTTTATATATGCATGTTTATAATCTTATTTATGCATATATGTTTTTATTTAGTTTATGCACTTCATTGAATATCTTATTGTTTATTGCTATGCATGAGTTAAGGGGGCTTCTATGAAGCTTAATTTTAATCCATGCATATATAACTCTATGAGTTTTGTCATCATCAAAAAGGGGGAGATTGTTGGCCCAAAGACCCATCACTCTAGTTTTGATGATGATTAACTCATGTAGTTATAGTACAATAATCTTTTGTTTATATAGTTTCAGTTTTTGATCAAGATGTTAGTAGGTGTCTAGATTCAACAAAGGAGTTATAGAGCTAACACATATAGATTCATAAGATCGCGCATCAAGATCGCATCTAGCACTCGGTTGGAGTCAAGCTCTTTGGATCGTGTTTGGATTGAGTCGGCTTAGAGAATGAGTTCTACAAGAAAATTTCAGTTTGTATTTAGTTTAGTTGTGTTTAGATCTTGTGTAAAGATAGATAGTGCTGATATGCTCAAGTTCACATACACAAGTTTCAATATATTTGGTTTTTGTTTAACTGGTTTTGGATTTCATATCAAAAACATAGATATATATCTTATATATGTACCATACACACTATGCTTCAAATATAGTTTAAATATCTTGTTTTTGTATCCAATACAAGTTTTGGAGAAAATGGTTTTTCATTTTTTCAAGTTTTGGAAAATATGATCTTTTTGTATTTAATCCTAATTCTAAATTACAAAAATAGTTCAAAATGTTTAATATGTATTGAATTTTAGTCATACATATTTCTTCTTCAAATATTTCTAAGAACTGATTTTTGTGAATTTATGAGTACTTATGGGATTTTATTAGAGATTAAAAGATCAAATTTCAAGTTCTGAAATCCCAGCCAGATCTGCTGGCAGTCGACCGGACGGTCGACCAGACCAGTGGTCGATCGACCTGGCCGACCGACAGATATGCACACAGACGTGCACAAGGTCAGCCAAGTAGGCCGGTCGACCGGCTAAAACTACCCAAGTCTCGGGTAGCGCCGGTCGACCAGGCGGTCAACCGAAGGTACAACGGTCAAAATATGACCGTTGGGCCGGTTGACCGGTCGGTCGACCAGAAGGGCAATCTGGGCACTCCAAGCCGCCAACGGCTCTATTTTTGAGAGGCAATAAATATCCATCTCTTGGGCTATTTTTCACATGATTTTGAGAGAGCTTTCATTCCTATATTTTTAGACTTTAGCAGCAAGTTTTTAGAAGAGTTTTTATGTAATAAAGATTTATCTTTTATTTGTTTTCAAGGGTTGAAAAATCAAGGGAAAATAGAGTATTTGGGAAATTAGTTTTGATCTTCATTTCTATTTCATTCTAGTATTTTTCTCAAGTATTCTCT
The DNA here is from genome assembly GCA_038442645.1 of Agave tequilana. Taxonomy (NCBI): domain Eukaryota; kingdom Viridiplantae; phylum Streptophyta; class Magnoliopsida; order Asparagales; family Asparagaceae; genus Agave; species Agave tequilana. The sequence goes on along the minus strand of JAVJIF010007990.1, from coordinate 124,504 downwards.
TTGTGATTTTGATATCCAAACACCTTGTTTTTCTCACACTTGAGCTATCATCTCTACCTATCTATAGGATTTTGTTTTTGTGAGAATTATAGTTTGTGGTCTATTGTGATCACGAAGAGTTGTTTGTGATCTATTATGATCACCAAGTTTTAATCTTTCCTTTGCTTCGTTTTGTGTTTATCTCTCTAGTGTAGAGGTGATTGTGGTTTGGCTTAGTGCATATCCTTCTTGTATAGAGATGATTGTGATTGTTGTTTGGCTGTGTCTTATCCCTCTTGTGTAGAGGTGTTTGTTGTTTTGGCTTGGTACCTTGTCTCTTGAGTAGAGGTGGTTGTGATAGAGAGGAGTTGTGTACTCCTACGTTTATAATTGTAAATTACTTGGTGGAGGTTCCCTGTGTGGGAGGTCCTGTGTGGACGTAGTGAAAATCCTTCTTTGTGAAGGCGGGGATGTAGAGCAGTGGCTCGAATCTCAAAACATATCTCTGTGTTTGCATTTGATCTACTATCTCTAAACTCTATCTCGATTGTATCTTGCATTGCTTTATATTGTTCATATCACTTATATGTTTGGTATTGTTTGTGTGCCCATACTTGTGTTGAAGCAAGAGAGCTTCATATAGCACCTCAACTCTTATTTAGAGGAATCAAGAGGGGATAGTTCAGAGCCCTTTACCAGAAATTCAGTTACACTCTTTGGTTACAAATAGTACTTTGCAATTGATTTTTAATTCCGCATCATTTGTCATTAAATTAGCTAATACACCTATTCACCCCCCTCTAGGTGTATTTTGTATTCCTACATGCCAAAATTCATTTCAAAAATATAAGCTTCGAAGCAAGCAACAAAGGATTGGATCAATCTGATATAAGATGCATGCCATATGAAAATTTATATATTTATGAATGGAGGTTGTGAACATATAAACATTCTTATCAGACTAGCTAGTTTCTCCTCATACCTTCTGTTCGGTCCCTGCACATCGAACATTTTTTCTTTGTTCGGCCACCAGAGGTCAAACATAAGTTTACTGTTCGACTATTAATAGTCGAGCAGAGAAAAATGTTTGACCCCTGCACGTCGAGCAGAGAAATGAAGTTGTTCCTTGGAAAAATTAAAAAATCTTAAATAAATAAATATATATTAAAAAATCACAATCCATTTACCACAATTCATAATAAAAAAATCACATTTCATTAAATCAAAATGGAATGTGAGCATAATTCTTAAATAAAATGGTGTAATAATTTAATCAATATTGATTGTACCGTCAAAAATATTAGAACTACTAAACAAATCGCTATACATTTGTAAACCATTTTTGTATGCAGTGTCTCTACCTTCAGTAATTGGTAGTCAATTCTCGTGCCACTTATATGCCAACGGGATACTGGATGTCCATTGTGTAGATGTACTTCAGTGATATGGTTGTTGTTAACAAAATCGATTGCAATGGATCGGCGTGCAATAAGAGGAACAGGTTGAGTTCTAAGCGGCAAAAAAGTTAGAGACTGTGCCTTGAAAAAAAATAATACTACATTATAATGAGTGGATATTAAAAATCTCATAATAGGAATAACCATCCACTTATCATACGGTGTTGCGCCTTTCAAGTGACTCAGTGAAAGTCTAATCTTCTCGACTCATTCAAAACTGTCATATATGCTTTCGTATAAGTGGGGATTAACATTCAATTCTTCAAGCAAATCATGTCTAATTTGGCTCCATCCATTCTCTCCAAACCCAACAAATCAATAATGGCTAGATATCCACAGTTTCCATCAGCTTGCACATCCTTCACATATGCAATCCACATGCGCGGTGGTTTCGGAAGTTGGTTTAAGTAGTTTTCATTAGCTTGCACACCCAATGAAGAACGTGACCGAACAACCTACAATAATAGTATTAGTATTTAATATTTAAATAAAAGTAAAGCTTATTAATTATAAAAATGAAATTATTCATTTTTCTTTGGCCGCTTTATGAATATGGAAGAAACTAGCATCACATTCTGAGAATTGATATCGAGACAGCTATCCTGTGATGAAACAATCAATTCGTGTGCCATGGGTAGTTGGCGAGTTAATGCTTCATTTTTTACAAAATTCTTGCCGCATTTTTATCTTAACGGTAGGTTCGATAAGAGAGAAAGTACATGGATTAACTAACTCTGTTAAGCTCTTCAGCAAAATTATCTGCTCAGAATCATTGGCCACAGAAAATCACTGTTTTATCATGTTTATCTCTTTTGTCCATCGATTTCTTACATCACCTACCACTTATTATCAAAAGGCACGGATGATGACATATCTAGTTTCTTCCAATGTTTGTCAATCGAATCTAATGGAATGTGCATATTAACTTTGCCATACTCAGCCAATTCATATGCACAAGGTAGTCCGTGGTCTTTCTCAATATGTACTTACAGGCATTTATAACGATCATAAATTTATGTGATTTATCAACTTCTCGAGCCTATTTGATTAATGCCTTAGTATTTTATAAACTTATACATGGTGAAATTTATGATATAATTAATTATTATCTCATTACCGGTACTACTAAAATGGGTAGAGGGATGTCCCTATACCATCACATAAGACAAAAACAAGTCAATATATATATAATATTTTGTTCGGTTATAAAATAAAACTTAATAGACATTTGTAAAACAACATTTATTCGGCCAAATCAGACCGAACATAATTACTTTATTCCAATTTAGCCGAACAAATGGTTAATGCTCGGCACAACCAGACCGAGCAGAGTAATTATGTTTTGTCTGATTTGGCCAAATTACTTACTTTAGTTCGGTCAAAAGTGACAACAAAATTGAAAAACGGTGACTTCGTTCATCGAACAAATCACAAAAAAAACAAAAAATGAAAAAAAATGAATTTAAAACAGTAAAAATAAAAAATTAATATTTAAAAAATAAAATTTATCTCTTCATTATTGTAATGCTCCCACATAGTTAATTGTTTCTTCATGTGTTGAAATTTTTAGAGTTTGGATGATTTGTAAATTTTTAGGGTTTTTCTAAAAATAAATAATGAAAAGAATTTTTATGTTGGAAAAAGTGTGCGTACTAATCAATGACAATATTAATTAAATGGGTGTGTATATTAATCAATGAATGTGTGTATTAATGAATATGAAAGGCAAAATTTGTAATTTTAGGCAACTAAAAGGTTATTTTAGTCTTTTTTATAAAGAACTATAATGATCCACAATTTTTTTCAAAATTTATTATGTATGTTAATCAAATTTTTGTGTGCCAAGAATTCTGAGATTCAAAATTACAAGCGATGTAGTACTAAAAATAAAATAAAGTGGAATAAACAAAAAAAAAAACTAAATAACCAAAAATACAATAAAACGAAAAGTACATCTCTGGGTTAAATTTCACTCAAGCCAAGTACTTGCTGGTGTTGCGCGTTTTTGTCTCCCTTGATACGCGCGTCTTGTCTTTGTTTTGATGTCAGCATCACATTTATATACTATTGTCATTTGTTCTAACTTTTTGCCCTTCCACTAATCAAGGGCACAAGCAATTCATTAGGTAAAATGTGGTTAATTAAGGTGTAAGAGGTTTGGCTTCCCCCCCATATCCATGCCTAGTTTGGTGTTTCCACAGCTTCTGTACAAATTCTAGATCCATGGATTAGGTATTTGGTTTAGATCAATATCCAACACTCTAAATCATTTGGGTTTACCTTAGACAGTAGGGTTTGATCCCTTTATTTCGGTATTTATGCATGTAAACAAGGAAATTTTATCTGTCGGATATGAATAGAGTAAATGAAGATCTAGTAATGACATAACGATGGAACAAATGTGCTAGATCTGTGTTAATATCTGACCATGTGTTTAAGGCCTGAATAAGTGACCTGTATTTATTCTGTATGTTTAACCATGCCTGCTTGATTCTGTTATTTGCTGGTGAAGTTAACTTGCTATTAATGTCTTTTTACTCGTGTGTTTCCGTCAGCTTGTTATTTGGTTGCCTGAATTTATATTCTAAATCATGATTCTATAATTTAACTTTTTCAGGCTATTCTTGAATCTAGAGTTTGTAGGAATTTTGTCTTTGTTTGGAATACAATGTTTTAATTTTGCCTGCTAAGTTGTTCTTTGTACCAGGTTTTGGTTGCCTATGCTCATTTGAGAATAACTGGGAATCTGCACATTCATGTGTCTGTAGTTATAAAGAATTCAACTGTTCATTTTATGTCTGTAGTAATGTTCTGATTTCTAAAGATTGTCCCCGCAATTTAAGTCATGTGCACTTTAGAAGATAGCAATAGAAAAAAAAATAAAGTGAGGAATCATCTTGGAACTTCGAACCATTTTTAATGTGTTTATTAGTGGGTAAAAGTTTTTTTTTACTCTTCTTTTTCTTTGCAATTTCTATTTTGATGTGTTTATAAAAAATCACAATGTGTTATTGAATTTTTTTAATTTAGTTGATAACAATAAAAATGTAAATTACTTAATTCTTTATTTTAATTAGAGTAATGTTATTTGTACTACTTTTTTTATATTAATTATACTACTACTCTATGAATTGTGGGTCACACTAGCAATTAATGAGGATGGGAGTTGCATGGACCTGCAGGAAGCTTATTGGAGAAGTTACAGGCACTCCGTGAATCTCTCGATTGCTTGCATCCAGACGAGGTAAGTTGATTGGACAAAAAAATCTTATGTTTAGATCTCAGTTATGCTTATGTTTAAGAAGAAAAAATATACATTTTTGATTTCTTCTCACTTTAGACTTCTTTTCATTTGTAGGTCTTATGAAAACCGTATCAGGATTCTAGAGATGAACATCCGCTCTATGATGTTTCTTTCTTCACTAGCTGCATCAAGTGTGTGGACATCATTGAACCCTATCATCCAGAAATGTGTTACGACAATTTGGTAGGGTTCAAATTATACCTCCATCGATCTCGCATCCACTATTAGAAGAGGGTACAATGCGTTGTAGTATTAGTTATCATACACCTGTGTTGATCACTTGTGGGAGAGGTAGTATAGTCTTGTGCTATTGAAAGAGGAAAGGAGCGTACCAGCGACGTATGCATGGGAGGTGTTGGACGAGTACATTGACTGATATCATAATAAATCTCATTCGGTCATTCAAAATCTGGCGTACAAGTCCGCTAGTGCTCCTAGTCGTACACTTGCCACGAATGCCTCACCCTCCACACTTGGTCGAGGTAAAATATTCACTGAGTTGAAAAATATCTTTAATTTAAAGCACTCCTTTATTGACATATTCTATATTTTATGTAGCGTATCTCTAGTGCGCTATTGATTTGCGAACCCATGATTCAAAGGGGTCATGGGAGATTATACTATACCTAGCTTGTACAATACAGTATACAATATGAAACAGACACTGGAAGGGGCGAAGAAGGAGAACTGATGCACGATCGTGATTTCACAAACACATATGCTAGGAAAGCACGTAGACCCAGAGAGGATTAGAATACTCTGTATTGTGTGTTCTTGAGATGTAGAACTTCTGGACTCTTTTAAGAGATGTAAAACTTCTAAGCTATTGTAACTTGATTTTTGTAGTTAATCTATTTAAATTTGAACTATGTGTTTGTTGGGATTTGGGTCGAACAAATAGTCCCACATCAGCTAGACGTGGGGATGGTCTTGGGTATATAAGGATTTGGGCAACTCCACCTAGAAGGCTAGTCTTTTGGGATGGTGCCCAAGTCCTTCAAGTGGTATCAGAGCCATGCCCCGAACTTAATCGTATATGTGTGGGTGATGTTCGACGATGTACATCCCCCAATGGCGCAAAGGCGCAATGGGCATGCTCACCTCAATGGCACAAAAATGCGCAATAGGCCCCTGTGAAGCTAATGTTGGGCTCTCAAGAAATTTGGCAGTGGTGCTCCTTGCACGCATGTCACGCGATCTGTCATGCGGTGTAGAGGAGTGACCGACAGTAGTTACCCTTCACATAAGGCGTATGGCTCCCACGCAGTGAAGAGTTGGATCTCGATATGGAGCATTTGATCTTCCAGTGTGAAGATAGTTGAGCTTGCAGGGGAGACTCTTTGTTCTAGGGAGATTGTTGGGATTTGGGTCGAACAAATAGTCCCACATTGGCTAGATGTGGGGATGGTCTTGGGTATATAAAGATTTGAGCAACTCCACCTAGAAGGCTAGTATTTTGGGATAGTGCCCCAAGTCCTTCAGTGTTTGGTGCATTTGAGATAACTTTTATAATCTTTAGATGTGATGTTCATAACTTGAAGTTACTTTAATGAGATGTTTTTTGTATTCCTGCATGCCGGAATTCATTTCAAAGATATAAGCTTTGAAGCAAGCAACAAAGAATGCATCAATCTGATATAAGCTGTAACCCTTATGAAAATTTATATATTTATGGAGGTTGTGAACATATAAACATTCTTATCAGACTAGCTAGTTTCTCCTCATACCTTCTGTTCGGTCCCTGCACGATGAACATTTTTTGTTTGTTCGACCTGCAGAGGCTGAACATAAGTTCACTATTCGGCTATTAACAGCCGAGCAGAGAAAAAAAATGTTCAGCCCCTACCACGTCGAGCAGAGAAATGAAGTTGTTCCTTGGAAAATTCAAAAAACTTAAATATAAATAAATATATATTAAAAAATCATAATCCATTAACCACAATTCATAATAAAAAATCACATTTCATTAAATCAAGATGGAATGTGAGCATAATTCTTTAATAAAATGATATAATAATTTAATTAATATTGATTGTACCGTCAAAAATATTAGAACTACTAAACAAATCGCTATACATTTGTAAACCATTTTTATATGCAGTGTCCCTACCTTCAGTAACTGGTAGTCGATTCTCGTGCCATTTATATGCCAACGGGATACTGGATGTCCATTGTGTAGATGTACTTCAGTGATATGGTTGTTGTTGACAAAACTGGTTGCAATGGATCGGCGTGTATTGAAAGGAACAGGTTGAGTTCTAAGCGGCAAAAAATTTAGAGACTGTGCCTTTGAAAAAAAAATAACACTATATTATAATGAGAGGATATGGAATTAATATCAGGCATAACCATCCACTTATCATACGGTGCTGCACCTTCAAAGTGACTCAGTGAAAGTCTAATCTTCTCAACTCATTCAAAACTGCCATATACACTTTCGTATAAGTGGGGATAAACATTCAATTCTCTAAGCAAATCACGTCTGATTTGACTCCATCCATTCTCTCTAGACCCAACAAATTTGCAAAGACTTGATATCCACAGTTTTCATCAGCTTGCACATCCTTCACATATGCAATCCACATGCGCAGTGGTTCTGAAAGTTGGTCTAAGTAATTTTCATTAGCTTGCACACCTAATAAAGAATGTGACCGAACAACCTACAGTAATAGTATTAGTATTTAATATTTAAACAAAAGTAAAGCTTATTAATTATAAAAAAGAAATTATATTTTTTTCTTCAGCTGCTTTATAGATTTGGAAGAAACTAGCACACATTCTGAGAATTGATATCGAAACAACTATCTTGTGATGAAACAATCAATTCGTGTGCCATGGGTAGTCGGCGAGTCAATACTTCATTTTTTGCAAAATTCTTACCGCATTTTTATGTTAACGATAGGTTCAATAAGAGAGGAAGTACATGGATTAACTAACTCTCTTAACCTCTTCAACAAAATTATCTGCTCAGCATCATTGGCCACAGAAAATCACTGTTTTATCATGTTTATCTCTTCTGTCCATCGATTTCTTACATCACCTATCACTTTATTATCAAAAGGCACGGATGATGATATATCTAGTTTCTTCCATTGTTTGTCAATCGAATCTAATAGAATGTGCATATTAACTCTGCCATACTCAGCCAACTCATATGCACAAGGTAGTCCGCAGGTCTTTCTCAATATGTGCTTATAGGTATTTATAACGATCGTAAATTTATGTGACTTATCAACTTCTCGAGCCCATTTGATTAATGCCTCACTATTTTGAAATATCTTATAGGTAGTAAAATTTGTGATATAATCAATTATTATCTCATTACCGATACTACTAAAATTGGTAGAGGGATGATCCTGTACCACAGATAAGACAAAAACAAATCAATATATACAATATTTTGTTCGGTTATAAAAATAAAACTTAATAGACATTTGTTAAAAAACTTTTATTTTGCCAAATCAAACCAAACATAATTACTTTATTCCAATTTAGCCAGACAAATGTTTATTGCTCGGCACAACCAGACTGAACAGAGTACTTATGTTCGGTCTGATTTGGCCGAATAATTTACTTTTGTTCGGTCAAAAGTGACAACAAAATTGAAAAACGGTGACTTCATTCACCGAACAAATCACAAAAAAAACAACAAAAAAGGAAAAAAAATTTAAAACAGAAAAAACAAAAAGTTAATATTTAAAACAATGAAAATTTATCTCTTCATTACTGTAATTCTCCCACGTAGTTAATTGTTTCTCCATGTGTTGAAATTTTTAGGTTTGGATGATTTGTAAATTTTTAGGGTTTGCCTGAAAATAAATAATGAAAAGGATGTGTTAAAAAAAGTGTGTGTACTAATTAATGACAATATAAATTAAATGGGTATGTATATTAATCAATGAGTGTGTGTATTAATCAATATGAAAGACAAAATTTGTAATTTTAGGTAACTAAAAGGTTATATTAGTCTTTTTTATAAAGAATTATAATGATCTACAAATTTTTTTCAAAATTTAGTATGTATGTTAATCAAATTGTTGTGTGCTAATAATTCTGAAATTCCAAATTTCAAGCGATGCAGTACTAAAAATAAAGTAAACTGGAATAAATAAAAAAAAAAACTAAATAACCAAAAATACAATAAAACGAAGAGTACATCTCTTGGTTAAATTTCACTCAAGCCAAGTACTTGCTGGTATTGCGCTTTTTTGTCTCCCTTGATACACGTGTCTTGTCTTCGTTTTGATGTTCACATCACAGTTATAAACTATTGTCATCTGATCTAACTTTTTGCCCTTTTTTCCCCACCAATCAAGGGTTACAATGTGGTTAATTAAGGTTTAAGAGGTTTGGCTTTCCCAACCACATCCATGCCTAGTTTGGTGTGTCCACAACTTCTGTACAAATTCTAGACCCATGAAATAGGTATTTGGTTTAGATCAATATCTAAAACTCTAAATCGTTTGGGTTTATCTTTGACAGTGGAGTTTGATCCATTGAATTCGGTATTTATGCATGTAAACAAGGAAATTTTATCTGTCGGATATGAATAGAGTAAATGAAGATAGAGTAATGACAAAACGATGTAACGAATGTGCTAGATCTGTGTTAATATCTGACCATGTGTTTTAGGCCTAATTAAGTGACCTGTATTTATTCTGTATATTTAACCATACTTGCTTGATTCTGTTATTTGCTGATGAAGTTTGAAATTACCTAGAGGGGGTGAATAGGTGACTAGCTAATCTAATGGTGAATTAATGCGGAATTAAAAACTATTTATGCAAACTAAAAATCCTTATGCACAACACACCAAGTATAACATAAGAGTGTGGCCGAATTCCCCGTGAAGGGCTCTGGACTAACTCCTCAAGATTCCTCTAGATAAGAGTTGAGGTGCCGCTTTGGCTCTCTTGGTTGAATACAAGTGTGAGCAAACAATTCCAAGCATGTAACAATATAGCACAATATATATCAAGCATATAAAGATGAAAACAATATAAGCATGCAAGATATAAAAACAAGTGAGAGAAAAAGAGAGAGCAATCGCAAACACGGGAGAATTGTTTCGAGGTTCGAGCACATTTGCTCTACGTCTCCGCCTTCAATAGTATGAAGGATTTTCACTATAAACCGATCCCACCAGATCACTCGGTGCCGCAACACCTACAAGTGAGTTCACACTAGAACTCCTTTGGACTCTCTAGTCTCTCTTTTGTTCCCGCAAGAACAACACACCGCAAGCACGCAAACTTGCCGAGGCCGTACCTCTACAATGAGCTCTCACTAGAACTCGAAACACCGCGAACCCGCAAGTCCGCCTCCTCAAAGTACAAAGATGAAAACTTTGGTGATCATAACACTTTGATCACCTAAAATCCTCTCACAATAAAGATCCCTATAGGATTGATATAGCAATGGATAGCTCAAGTGTTTGTGAGAAAACTAGGATTGAAGTTGTGGTGGAAAACACAAGAAATCACTTTGGAAAAACTCTTGATAAACTCTCCTTTTGAATGAAAGTATTTGGCTCTAAAAAAAGTGGAGATAAACACTTAATAGAGTAGGAAAAACTAGCTTTGAAACTCTCCAAAAATCTTATGTAAAACAGTCTATGGGAAGCCCAATTTATAGGCTTCTCAAAAACTAGCCGTTACAGGCCAAATCAGCAATCTGCACTGCTGTCGGTCGACCACTCGGTCGACCGGCTAACGGTCAGATTTCTGACCGTTGGGCCAGCGATCGACCGGTCTGGTCGACTGTGGCCTGGATACAGAGAGCAGAGCTCTCGGCCGGTCGACCGGGGCCATTTGCAGATAGCAGAACTCTATAGCGGTCGACCGGGTCGGTCGACCGGCCCTCCAGCCAAACAAGGCGTGCACGTTTGTGCACGTCGGTCGACCAACTCGGTCGACCAACTCCTGGCTCGGTCGACCGTGCGGTCGACCGGCAGAAGCCTAAAACTATATTTTTTAGGGATTAAAAGTTTGTCATTTTACCCTAGATAAAATCCAATAAATCCACAAAAAATCTACAAAAATAAGTTTAGTGTTATACTTTGATAAACAAACATGTTTGAGTAAAAATCAAAATATGTTACAAACATTTTGAACTATTTTTGTAACTTAAAAATTTTGGCTTAAAACAAAAATCGTATTTTTCAAATTGATTTTTTCAAAACTTTTCAAATACAAAAACAAGATATTTTAAACACTTTTAAAGCTTAGTGTGTATGGATATGATCCATTACACATATATGATGAAATATCTATGTTTTTGACATTAAGCTCTAAAATAGTTTTGGTTAAAACATATGTATATATGAAACTCCAAAAACGAAAACGGTATTTTTCCAAAATGAAAATTCTTTTGTATTTTTTCAAAATGAAAACTCTTTTATAAAAACTCATCTAAATCTTGTGTGTGAGTGTATATGATACTTGAGCAATCCACCAACTATTCTATCCTTTACATTTTATCTAAAAACAAAATCTTAAAAAACAAACCTAGACACAAGTCTTCTCTTGAAAGTCTTCACTTGAAGTCTTCTTCTCCTTCTTGACTTGGTCCAAATTTTGATCCAATGAGCTAGACTCCTCTTGAGTACTTGATGTGGTCTTGATGCACAAGCTCTTGAATCAACACGTGCTATCTCCAAAACTTGACTTGAAATTCTTTGTTGAAGCTAAACACCTACTAAGATCTTGATCACAAATCTAAGAGTAATTAAACACAAGATCATTAGTACTATAACTACATGAGTTAATCATCATCAAAACTAGAGTGATGGGCCTTTGGGCCAACAATCTCCCCCTTTTTAATGATGACAAAACTCATGGACTTATATATGCATAGATTAAAGTTAAGTTTCATAGAAGCTCCCCCTTAACTCATGCATAACAATAAACAAATATATATAATAATGAATTACATGAAACTAAACAAACATATATGCATCAATAGGGTGAGAGAAACATGCATAAATCAAAAGTTCTTATTTTTTTTCAAAAACTTTCTCCCCCTTTTTGTTTAAACTTCTAAAAACATTCTCCTCAAAAACACAAGATGCATAAACGTAATATATGCAAAAACACATGCATATATAAACTCAAAATCTTTCTCTCCCTTTTTGTCAATCATCAACAATAAAGATATATATGTGATATACATTCATGAAGAGGAAGACGCTAAGTTAGCTTCCCTGCATACATGCATTACATGAAGAAGAGATGACAAGCCCTAACTCACATAACACATAATATACAATGCATAAGTGGAGATGTGAAGCTCCCCCTACACATGTGTATCACATAAAGAAGAGATGTTAACCTCCTCAATATAAGATACACTCAATATGAATCTATATGTAGAAGAGATGTTAAGCTCCCCTTGTATATAGGCAAGACATATCAAAACATTTTTAACACAAATTTTGAGATTTACTCAAGATAATAAAACACATTTTGAGATACCTTTTAAATAAACAAAATTTTTAAGATACTAATTGTAAATAAACAATACAAATTTTTAATTTTTCTTAAATCAACAAATCAATTTGAGATATCACAAGATTTTGATACCATATGAAATAGGAAATATGTGATACCAATCGAAATTGAAACATTTTATCAATTGAAATACATGATAAATTTTTGATACCAATTGATATTGATACCAATTGAAATCGAAATACTTGTACATTTTTGATACCAAAGAAAGAAAACATTTTATATTTTGATATGAATAGAAATATATGGTAAATTTTTATACCAAATAGGTAAAACATATTGATTCCAAATGAAATTTAAACCTAATTGGAAATTGAAACATATTGATACCAATAGAAGTATATAGTAAGTTTTGATATAAAAAAATATCAATTGAAAATAATGCATAAACTTATTAAAGTATCAATTGAGATACCAATTGAAAATCAAGATTTAATTCAAGTTTAGCATAAACATACTTTGTGCTTTAAACATGTAAATATCATGTAAATCAAGCACAAACAAATCATATATATGTATGAAAAGAAAATACCAATGAAAATTGATATTATTGAAATTTAAAGCATACATATATAGAAAACACAATATGAGTATACAAAGAGATAGCAATTGAAATACCAATTGAAAATATGATGAGAAGCAATTGGAAGGGGTTGGTAGGGGTTTTCAAAAATAAGAGTTTGAAAATATTTTTATTGTGAAAACACTACCAAATGAAGAATACATAACCAGTTAAAAGCAATTTTTGAAAAACTAGTTAAAGATCCGTCAAACATGAAAACAAGTCATATATATCTCATGAATTATACTAAATACACAAATATTGTCACTCAAGATCGATAAAGCTCAAAAATGCTCATGAAAACATAGTCATGAGAAAATAAATAAAATGTGAGTGTACAAGCATCATGTGAATAACATATTCATGAAAATAGTCAATTAGGCTTAAAAACATCAATCAAGTGAAAAACATGAAAATTCATTTTATCAAACAAATATGAAAATCATAAAGATTTTATTTTTCATTTAAAAACAACCTTCAAGGTATATGTATGATTTATCCAAGGCTAACAATATACATACTTATCCTAAACTAAAAATGAGTCCATAATATAATTTGCATGAAAGCAAGTGACTCAAGGGCATACATGTATATTTATTAGTTTTGAACAAAAGATTACATATACATGAAGCAAAAATATGAAAATAGGCAAAACAAGTGTAAATGAGTGAATCATCAAAATTAGGTTATACATGTGCATGTGATGAGTACAAATAAGCAATGAAGTGCAAACATATATAAATCAAATGTTGCCCACTACTTGTACAAGTATATATCCAAGTTTTGATAAAAACTACATCTAAACAAGTATTTACCACATGAAGCACAAAACAAAACATAATCATGAAAACATGCTAAAAATGTCATATATGTAAAAGCATGCAAACTAAAATGAGAGTTTAGAGATAGTTACCAAACCAAAAAACTATACTCTAAGTCTCTAAAATATGGTGGTCATCCCACCAAACCTCCTTGATAGCAGTGCATTAAAAGTATGTCCTTCAAGTCCATGCATCCACCACCAAGGCACCAAATCTCTCACGTCATGTGAGAGCCCGCACCTACATCAAATGCAAAAGGTGAGAATTTTGGTACTCATTGTCTTTTGGGTCCACGGGGGTTAGCATCTAATGGAACCCAAACATTTTCTTAGCAAAATTAATATGATGTATCTTATCAAAACAAAACTTTGCTAAATGGCCTTTGTGGTCGCATGTGTACACTTGTACACTCTAGGATGCACATGTGTGTGAGTGTGATCATGACGTGCAAAGTGTGCATATGCATGTTGTGGGTGATGTGCATGAACATGTGGAGCTTGTTTCCTTTGAAACAAGGTTTCCAATCTATTATGGTTAAATGTACATTTGCTCAAAGTTGAGCTCAAACAATCTATTTTATTTTTCAAAAATTTAACTTCATTTTTAGTAGTAGCATGAAAAGTATGGTCAACAATCTTTTTATTTTTAGAAACATTTTTTTCTTTTGAAACAATTTTTCTTTTCAAAGAGGTGTTTTCTTGTAAAGCAATTTCTTTTTCTTTTTTCACCAAAATAATCTTATTTTTCAAAGCATTGTTTCCTTCACAAATATCATTTAGTTTAGAAAACAAGAAACTATTTCCATTTTTCAAACATTCATTTTCTTTTGAAATGTTTTCAAATTAATTTTGAAATGAATCTTTTTCTTTTAACAAGCAATCAAATTTATTTTTCATTTTCTTATTATCCTTTTAAGCATGTCATATTTTTCTAGAAGTTATTGACAAAATGAAGCAAGTTCATTATAAGACATATCAACATTCTCTTCTAACTCGGATTCGAAATTTACCTCAAGGGGGTTATCCCCTTGGACCATGTAGCATACGTTAGAAGCGTCACTTCTAACATCCGAGTCGCTCCCCACATAGTATTGCTCTTGTTCGCCAAAGGAGACTATGGTATTCCAAACTACAAAAGCTGAATCAAGATTAGAAACCCTAGATAAATATTCATCATTTAGGGTACTCTTTAATACATGGATGACTTTTGTATTAGCCTCAAGATACTTGCTATTTGAACAATATAAATCTTTAATAGTAGCAAGATAAACATGAATGCCTAGGCCTTTGAGGTACATAGACATCTTAACTTTCCATGTTTGAATGTTAAGAATGTCAAAAGTGGGAGGTAACATGAAATCCATGTGTGTGTAAACAAATATTGTGATTAGCTATAAATGAAGATCTTTAACTCAAGGTGGTTAGACCCAAATCAAGAGCACTTGGCTCTGATACCAATTGAAATCACCTAGAGGGGGGGTGAATAGGTGACTAGCAATCTAATGGTGAATTAATGCGGATTTAAAAACTATTTATGCAAACTAAAAATTCTTATGCACAACACACCAAGTATAATATAAGAGTGTAGTCGAATTCCCTGTGAAGGGCTCTGGACTAACCCCTCAAGATTCCTCTAGATAAGAGTTGAGGTGCCGCTTTGGCTCTCTTGGTTGAGTACAAGTGTGAGCAAACAATCCCAAGCATGTAACAATATAGCACAATGTATATCAAGCATATAAAGATGAAGACAATATAAGCATGTAAGATATAAAGACAAGTGAGAGATAGAGAGAGCAATCGCAAACACGGGAGAATTGTTTCGAGGTAGCCTTCAACAGTATGAAGGATTTTCACTATAAACCGATCCCACCGGATCACTCGGTGCCGCAACACCTACAAGTGAGTTCACACTAGAACTCCTTTGGACTCTCTAGTCTCTCTTTTGTTCCCGCAAGAACAACACACCGCAAGCACACAAGCTTGCCGAGGCCGCACCTCTACAATAAGCTCTCACTAGAACTTGAAACACCGCGAACCCGCAAATCCGCCTCCTCAAAGTACAAAGATGAAAACTTTGATGATCATAACACTTTGATCACCTAAAATCCTCTCACAATAAAGAACTCTATAGGATTGATATAGCAATGGATAGCTCAAGTGTTTGTGAGAAAACTAGGATTGAAGTTGTGGTGGAAAACACAAGAAATAACTTTTGAAAAACTCTTGATAAACTCTCCTTTTGAATGAAAGTGCTCTAAATAAGTGGAGATAAACACTTAATAAAGTAGGAAAAACTAGCTTTGAAACTCTCCAAAAATCTTATGTAAAACTGTCTATGGGAAGCCCAATTTATAGGCTTCTCAAAAACTAGCCCTTACAGGCCAAATCATCAGTCTGCAATGTTGTCGGTCGACCGCTCGGTCGACCGGCCAACGGTCAGAATTCTGACCGTTGGGCAAGCGGTCGATCGGTCTGGTCGACCGTGGCCTGGTACAGAGAGCAGAGCTCTCTGCCGGTCGACCGCCCGATCGACCGGGGCCATTTCTAGATATCAGAACTCTTTGGCGGTCGATCGGGTCGGTCAACCGGCCCTCCAGCCAAACAAGGCGTGCACCTTTGTGCATGTCAGTTGACCGACTCGGTCGACCGGCTCCTGGCTCGGTCGACCATGCGGTCGACCGGCAGAAGCCTAAAACTATATTTTTTAGGGATTAAAAGTTTGTCATTTTACCTTAGATAAAATCTCATAAATTAACAAAAAAATCTACAAAAATAAGTTCAGTATTATACTTTGATAAATAAACATGTTTGAGTAAAAATTAAAACAGGTTACAAATATTTTGAATTATTTTTGTAACATAGAAATTTGGCTTAAAATAAAAATCGTATTTTTCAAATTGATTTTTCCAAAACTTTTCAAATACAAAAACAAGATATTTTAAACATTTTTAAAGCATAGTGTGTATGGATATGATCTATTACACATATATAATGAAATATCTATGTTTTTGACATTAATCTCTAAAATAATTTTGATTAAAACATATGTATATATGAAACTCCAAAAATCAAAACGGTATTTTTCCAAAATGAAAATTCTTTTGTATTTTTTAAAAATGAAAACTCTTTTATAAAACTCATCTAAATCTTATGTGTGAGTGTATATGATACTTGAGCAATCCACCAACTATTCTATCCTTACATTTTATCTAAAAATAAAATCTTAACAGAACAAATCTAGACACAAGTCTTCTCTTGAAGGTCTTCACTTGAAGTCTTCTTCTCCTTCTTGACTTAGTCCAAACTTTGATCCAATGAGCTAGACTCCTCTTGAGTACTTAATGTGGTCTAGATGCACAAGCTCTTGAATCAACACGTGCTAACTCCAAAACTTGACTTGAAATCTTTTGTTGAAGCTAAACACCTACTAAGATCTTGATCACAAATTTAAGACTAATTAAACACAAGATCATTGGTACTATAACTACATGAGTTAATCATCATCAAAACTAGAGTGATGGGCCTTTGGGCTAACAAAGTTAACTTGTTATTAATGTCTTTTTACTCGTGTGTTTCCTTCAGCTTGTTATTTGGTTGCCTGAATTTATATTCTAAATCATGTTTCTATAATTTAACTTTATCAGGCTATTCTTGAATCTAGAGTTTGTAGGAATTTTGTCTTTGTTTGGAATGCATTGTTTTAATTTTGCCTGTAAGTTATTCTTTGTACCAGGTTTTGGTTGCCTATGCTCATTTGAGAATAACGGGGATCTGCACATTCATGTGTCTGTAGTTATAGAGAATTTCAACTATTCATTATATGTCTGTAGTTATGTTCTGATTTCTAAAGATTGTCCCCGTAATTTATGTCATGTGCACTTTAGAAGATAGCAATAGGAAATAAATAAAGTGAGGAATCATCTTGGAACTTCTAACCATTTTTAATGTGTTTATTACTGGGTATTCCTTTTTTTTTTTGCAGTTTCTATTTTTGATGTGTTTATAAAAAATCACGATGTGTTATTGAATTTTTTAATTTAGTTGACAGCAATAAAAATGTAAATTACTTAATTTTTTATTTTAATTAGAGTAATGTTATTTGTACTATTTTTTTTATACTATATTATACTACTACTCTATGAATTATGGGTCACACTTGCAATTAATGAGGATGGGTGTCATAATTCATGATGGTGTGACCCACAATTCATAAAATAGTAGTATAATATAGTATTAGAAAAAGTAGTACAAATGGCTTTACTCTTTTAATTATCAATGTTGGCTTCATTATTAGATTTAGCCACCATTGATTCATTAGGAACATTATCATGATTACAAGGATCTATTTGATTGTGGGGAATTGGGCAAATTAGGAACTGAGTGCGGGGCCTGATTGCCAATGAATTCTGAATTTGCATAAGAGGTATTTGAATGTAGAGAATTAATAGTAGGATTCCACGTGAATATGAATTGTAAATTTGCCTTGCCACCTCGGAAGAAAGGGAATCCTAATTTCCTTTATTTTGGTTGGAATTAAAGAGGAAAACGGAGAAGGAAGCTGAGAGAGAGAGAGAGATTTACCTTTTCGCCCTCCACCCATAGTTTACTAAATATACTTGGTCTTCAAAATGAAGATCGCATCAAAAGCGGTATCTATGAATCTGATCCATTAATATTTGTACCAACATTTATCCATTAATTTTGAACGGGTAAAGCAAAACAAAAATAAGGGGTAAAAAGAAAGAAACAAAAAAAAGAAGAATAGTTTTGAAAGAAGATAAATTTTTTAAAAAAGAAAAGGAATCTGAAATTATGAAAAATTGTATGATTCTCATTTGGATACGCTAAACTAGAATATGAAGTTGTAAGAGATGATATAATGATAATTTACCTTTTTGTCTCTACAACATTGTAGTGGTAAAAAATTGACCCTCAGTAAGATGTTTACATGTGTCCAAACAATCAAGTTTCTCTTTTGAAGTTTTCGTATCAACTGCCTCTATCACTTCAAATCCTCGCCTGAGCATCCACAGTTTTCAGAATCACTCCAAACCAAACCTAAGTCAACCTCCAAAGTTCCGTCACCCATAGTCATCTCGGAGCAAAACTCCCATTTCGAAGGCATCACCCTCCTGAGTCACCTACAATCTAACATCCCCAATTTCACTCGAAAGTCCCTAGTAATAGCCATTGCGATCTCCTTATGCAATCACATCGCTACTCCTCTCTCACATCGAAAACGTGTAAACCCATGTGTTCACGGCGGACATTTATGGATAATGATGAAATTTTTTGCATGCAATCTTAACCATCACACTAGCAATCGTAATTGTTACAACAAATTCACACATGAAGATCGTGCAGTTACATGTATCTTGCCAGCGCCCCATCCACTTAAGGAGGAAAAGTTCAGTGCAATAAACCTTTTTCTTTAGCAAGAAGGAGAACTTGGGAGCTTTCATCTAATTCTAATTTAAAGAAATATCAAATACATATCTATAATTCCTGTAAACCAGCGAGTTATAGAAAAATTTCCTCCTCCTCCTCATGATTTTTCCCAATATGGGTTTCCATGTAAAAATATCATGTCTCCCTTGTTTAGGTGGTGTTTATTATTTTGCACTTACACTTTAAACACATACTCATTTATGGCGTGAGTCGACTGTCTGATCACTCACAACGAAAAATCTTCACCACAAAATGGTGCTTTTGTTGAGAGTTAGGTCCTTCTACTCAAGAGCTCTCCCCTAAAGTCCCAAAAAAATTTCTTAAAAAACCTCTTCCAAATCGACTTGGCCCCAAAAAAGCGAGCCGTCAATGGCACAACATCTAAAGGTAGGCTATCACAACCGCAGGGGACACGGCCCTTTCACCATCCAATGATCAGCCACATACCACTGAGAACACTAGCTCCTCCTCGTCTCAGCGAGCAACCGCCAGGTCCAACTACCACAGTAGCACGGAGATCAGCTTCTACATATGCTCGCTAACATCAAAAAGCAGATAAAAGAACAACGAATTCAATCAGACCGCGATTGAGAGCAAGGGGCTCCCGATCACGAGAATCTCATCCTTGAGCAGGAGGCATTGAGGCAGCTCGATGATCAACTCTAGGCACAAATATGCGACCTCCAGAATAACCAGTCATCAAGGCAGTCAGAAAGCAAATCAAAAGTCGGTGGATCTCTCAACCTCTGAATCCTCGACAAACTGATTAGGAGATGAATCACAGAAGCCAGGCTGCAAGGCCACCCAACGCCTCCAGCTGCCAAAATTTCTGACTCCCCCTCTCCAAAGACATCCTGGAATGCGAGTTCTCGAGAAAGTTTTCAATTCCAACCTTTGAGTACTACTCCAAGGTGAGTGACCCCATCCAGCACATCAGGAATTTTTGGTATAAGATGGTGGTCTATTCCCGCAACATCCTACTCTTGTGCATCACCTTTTCTTCCAGTATAAAAGGTATGGCATCGGATTGGTTCTACTCTCTACTTCCTCGCTCTCTCCATAATTTTGAGGAGATAACCAGGGCGTTCCTCACTCAGTACGCCTCTTTCAAGGAAGCCAAGAAGGACGTTCAGCTAAAGCCTCAAATCATATAGCTTCTTTCAAAGCCAACTAGACAAAGTCTCCAACTGTGGTGAGGACGTCTTTACACTCGCATTCATATGTGAGTTGCAAGATTCTCATCCCTGTACAAGCACCTCCTGAATCACAATGTCACTCGGATGAGCGGGTTTTGTCACGAGCTCAGCCCTACATCTAGCTAGAGGAAGCAATAAAAACTTCCTTCAACCATACCACAAAACAGGTGATGTCGGAGAAAAGTCAAAGTCTTTGCTCCCTCCCATGATCGGAACCGGAGGCAACTTGCCTTTAAGAAACAAGCGCTCCCTATCCTTCCTCCAAAATCACTCTGAACTTATAATCTGATGGATCAACATTTTACTTTGTTGAAACTCCCCATCAATTAGGTCTTCAACACCTTCAAAGACCAGTCGTGGGTCAGGCGCCCAAAACCAATCTGGTACGATCCCTTACTTCTCGGAGCAGAAAAATATTGCTCCACCATGACTACAAGGGACACAAAACTATCAATTACTGGGCCCTCCGGAAGTACCTATAAGAGCTCATCCAACTAGGTTTCCTCAAAGAGTACATCCTCACTCTTGAATCAGACTCTGGATCCGGACAGCTTAATACTCCACTACCTATCCAACCATAATAGTTGATCACTCAATACAACAAGATTGATTAATCCTCATTTTCAAGAGATAGAGCAGTACTCCTATCCCTACCATTCTTATAGTCCAATTCCATGCATTCCACTCCAATATTGAATAAAATGATATTCTTTATTCCTAACCATTATAACCCTTCCAAGCTAGAAGTTTCGCTGATGGTATTTCTCCCATTCAAAACTACTCTGTTGTTGGGATTTTCCTCACTTGAAGTCATTCCTTTAGCTGCTGGGATTTCCCCCACTCAGAGAACTATGTCAGGCATTCTGCTGTTAGAATTTTCCCACTCAGAACTACCCTGCTGCTGGGGTTTTCCCCACTTGGAGTCGCTCTTTTACTGATAGGATTTCTCCCACTCGAAAGCGACTGTGAACTACTCCACTGCTGAGATTTCTCCCACTCGCAGTCAGCCCTTCTGCTGCTGGGATTTCTCTCACTCAGAAGTGACTGTGAACTACTCCGCTACTGAGATTTTCTCACTCGGAGTCAGCCCATCTGGTGCTGGAATTTTCCCTACTCGAAAGCGACTGTGAACTACTCCGCTGCTAGGATTTTTCTTACTCGAAAGTGACTATAACTACTCCATTGCTGGGATTTTCTCCACTCGGAGGCCTAACTCTACTGCTGGGATTTTTCCCACTTGGAGGTCCAAATCACCACACCGCTGCTAGAATTTTCTTCATTCGGAGTTGATACATCAAATCTGTCGATGGGTGATACCCTCACTTTAGATCCTTATGAAGTTATAGCTCCGTTGATAGGATTTTTTCCACTCGAAAGTGACTATGAACTACTCTGCTGTTGGGATTTTTTCCACTCGGAGACCCAACTCTGCTGCTAGGATTTCCTCCACTCGATGGTCTAGATCGCCACCCTGCTACTGGGATTTCCCCCACTCAGAGTTGATGCATCCAATCTGTCGATCGGTGATCCCCCCCACTTCAGGATTTTTTTAATTTGTAGGTAACTGGAGAGCCTATGATTATATAAGACATATGGTATATACATGAGGGTTTCCTTATATGGATTACCACTTCGATGTACTAGTTTCGTGGGATCACAAGCTGGAGAAATCAAGGGTATCGGAGAAGTTACATCGCCCATGTACTATTCACACATCACCTTGGTAAATGTATGCATGTGTTACTCTCCCTGGGACGTTATGGTTATGTATGTCTAGCCTATAAAATCATGAGACGCACGGTATATACATGGGAGCTTTTATTTGGATTATTCCCTCGACATACTAGTTTCGTATGCTTAAAAGCTAAACATACACAGTCTTATCGCCCCAGATTATCTAATTTATGCCTTTCATTTCTTATAATATTGCATCTAGCATTTAATTCGAGTAGCATCATTGCTTGTTTGTAATCGCATCATCACTCCACAGCTGGATTTTCCCCACTCGGAGTTCTATTAAATTTCACACTCCATTGTTGGGATTTCCTTCATTTAGAGGCCGAACTCCGTAGCTTGGATTTCCCCCACTCAAAATCTTATTAAATTCAACACTCTACAGTTGGGATTTTTCCCACTCAGTGGATAAAAATTTATAGGTACCACTGATGGAACTACCCCCACTCGAGAACACCACTAACCTATCAAACCATCCACAAACCAAGTCAAATATCACGGAGTTAAAGCTATGCACTCCGAAGAGACACAGTCAATTTCAAACACAAACATTTATTCCAAATCTTTCTATTCCGATTACGTTACTTTAAATTTATTGGTTTATATCTAACATGAGTAATACGAGATTATATCACATTTCTATGTATACATTTTTAGAAAAGAAATACAAATGATCTAACTCCTATCCATTCAACCCTACCAAACAGGTCCCCGATATTGAAGCAAATAAAGATCTGCCTATCGGAGAATACTTCACGGAGGCACGATCTTATTGTTCACTCACCATCCAAAGGTCCCAAAGAAAGCTCCGAGAAGTTCATTTGCAAAAATGAAAGATCCTTTGGATGAAGAATCTTCTCCCCTCTGTCTGGAACATGCCTTTTAGGAAGCCAGACAGACTTCGACAAGACATACAAGTTAGTGATGATATCCCACCACTGACCCTTTATTCTAAAGAAGAGGTCAGATTTCCAGAAGAACGAGTGATTCATCGGCGACATCCTGAGGAATACCCCCATACTCCCCTCATGTTGCTTGCCACAAGGAGAGAGACTTCGAGCAAGAAGAAACAACCATCGACCGGAGTGAAGACTGCATGACATGAAAGATGATGATGGAATCAAATCCACCCCGTGACTTCTAGAACAACCTCCACTCTTGCCTCATATATGCCACCAAGAAAGAAGAACACTGAAGCTTGAGATGAGAGTTGGATTGATCAGATCGCTCAGATCGAAGATCAGCCGAACAAACCAGGTCAAATTGGAAGCTCTGCCCTTCCTTCCTGGTAGCAGAGCCTTGTCGCGAAAACTGATGTTTTGTGACAAGCTCATCACAAAGACTGATGTTTTGTGCCAACTAAACTCTCAGACAATAAGAGTCTAATAACCATTCTCACCATCTCCATTTTCTCCCTCTCTTTCATCCACCAAAAAAGGAAGAAGAATAACATGGCAACCCACCAGAACAATGAATTTGAAAAAAAGGATTTTTTTAAAGAAGAATACAAACAAATTTCACCCTAGGGTTCCACCCTATTAATGAATGGAGGAGGAGTCGAAACGTCCCAATTCAAATATCTAATTCCCGAAAATATCAATCCGCATCTCGAGATCCTCAGTTAATCAAATCTGCGGGATATCAATCACCTCTGCTGCACGATCTCGTCATTATGGCACAGTATTCAAAAAGATGCTACACAGATTTCATGCCAATCTAATCAATAGACATGCCAACATCATCCAATCACGCAATCTCCAAGCGAAATTCTAAGGATTTGCATTAACGGACCAGATCGTCCCTTCTCTAATTTCTAGAAGAATTCAAGACATTCAAGATCTAAATCAACTACGCTCTTTCGACTTCCCTCTTACAGGCTTTGGCAAGTAAAAGAGCGGGGGGCATCTGTAGCAATCAAAAATTGACCCTCGGTAAGAGGCTGACACATGTCCAAGCAATTAAGTTTCTCTTTTGAAGTTTTCGTATCAACTGCCTCCATCAGTTCAAACTATCCTGTGAGCATCCACAGTCCCAGAATCACCCTATGCCGAACCTAGGGGTGAGCATCGGTCAGTTCGGTTCGGTTTTTACTAATTTTTACAAAACCAAACTGAACCGACTAAACTAAATAACCGAACCGAATCATCAACTCAGTTCGGTTCAGTTTTTCGATTTTTTCGGTTAGGCCAATATATTGCCATCATTTCTTGTATTTTTTAATCACTATTATATTATCATCCTTTAATATTCTAATCTCAAATATCCATTGCTCAAATTAGAAATAAGAAAAAGACCCTAACCTTAATGTGAATTAAAAATTTCATATTCTAAAATTTTTACACTGTATTTGAGCTCTTATATCAAAACTCATATAATTATTACTAACTTTTAATGAGAAGAATGAAAAAAAAGAACTATATTAATATAAATATTATTCTCAATTGTGATGGTGTACTCAACATAACTTTCATATATTCAACATAAAAAGATGGCATTACTAAAAGAAGCTTCTACCAATTTTTGTTATGAACTATATGATTCACTAAATTGAATTTGAGTAGGGTGATATGTAGGGTGAGAGATTCGGTTCGGTTCGGTCGTGTTCGGGTTTTGGAACACAAAACAGAAACCCAACCGAAATAGAGCGGTTCGGTTCGATTTGAGTTCGAGTTTCGATTTTTGGTCGATTATTTCGGTTATAACCGAACTCTGCTTACCCCTAGCCGAACCTATGTCAACCTCCAAAGCTCTGCCATCCAAAGCCATCTCGGAGCAAAATTCCTATTCTGGAGGCATCACCCTTCGAAGTCACCTACAGTTCAGTATCCCCGACTTCACCCATAAGTCTCTAGTAACAGCCACCGAGATCTCCGCCTGCAATCACGCTACCTCTCATCTCCCATGTTGAAGACATGTAACGCCAATGCGTTCAAGGCGGATAGTTATAGATAATGACAAAATTCTCTGCATGCAATCTTAATCATCACGTCAGCAATCGCGGACGTTACAACAAATCTGCATATGAAGATCGTGCAGTTACACATATCTCGCCAGCGCTCCGCCTAAGGAGAAAGATTCGGTACAAATAGACCTTCTTCTCCAGTGAGTTGGAGGACTTGGGAGCCTTCCATCCAATCCTAACTCAAAGAAATATCAAATATATATATATATATATATATATATATATATATATATATATATATATATATATATATATATATATAGGGAGCTGATCCTCTAAGAACGGTTCTCACGGATTTCTGTGAGAACTTTCACGTGGGTCGTCGGATCTGATAGATCAAATCAAATAAAACTAGATCTCTATCAGATCCGACGGCCAACGTGAAAGTTCTCACATGAATTCGTGAGAACCGTTCTTAGGGGATCAACTCACTATATGTATATATATATATATATATATATATATATATATATATATATATATATATATATATATATATATATATATATATATATATATATATATAATTACTGTAAACCAGGGAGTTATAGGAAATTTTCCTCCTCCTCCTCGTGGTTTTCCCAGTTTGGGTTTCCACGTAAATATCGTGTCTCCATCTATTATCTGAGTGGTATTTGTTATTTTGTACTTACACCTTAAACGCATACTCTCGTTTATGGTGTGGATCAACCATCTGATCACCCACAGGGAAAAATCTCCACCACGAACATTTTTCTAAAGTGGGAGCAGGGGCAACTAAGCTACACCTATGAATTCTGAAGAAAGAAGACAAGGATGAAAAAGGAGAATGATGGGAAACAAACAAGAGAATAAGGGATAATTTTATCCAAAATTTTTGATCTTAATTTTTTTTTAGTAGAAAAAATTTGATCTTTAAGAATAATTCATACAAGTCATAAACAGGACTCTATTAACAACTTTATAACAGAAAGGCATACTTGAAAATATAATATTTAAAGATATGAGCGCTTGTAGGAAATTATCCATAATACTTGGAGAAATATGTTAAACTTTTAAGCATATAAATTTGCTGGAACCCCAAAATGGAATTGTTCCTCAATTGATATGAATATCTATTTTATAGTTTATTAAATAACTCATTTGAAGAAATTTATTATCTATATATGCAACATGAGTAACAACAGTAGAGATATAGTTATTTTCATAAAAATAATATAATATAAATAATTAAATATCTTGAAGTATTTTAATGAAAAATAAATAAACAAAAAGTGGATAAAAAAGAATAAGATTCGAAAAAAGGAAACGAAAGAATTGAAAATAAAGAATCATAAAAAAAAAATAAATATATGAAAGAAATTAAAATTCTAAAATAAACTAAAAAACTAAAAAAGAAAGCAACAAAGAATAAGGATAAAGTAAAACAAAAATAAGGGAAAAAAGAAAGAATAAAAAAAGTAGAATGGCTTTGAAAAAAGATAAATTAAAAAAAGAAAAGGAATTGTCAAAAAGAAAAACAAGAAACTCTAGAAAGAAATAAGAGAATATAATAATAAGTAAATGAATGAATTTTTGAAATGAAAAATAAAACAGGAAATAAAGAATGTGCTTCATAAAGTAAAAAGAAAGATAAATAAAGAAATAAAATAAGTAAATAAAAAAGATGAGAAAATAAGCAAAAACATAAGAATTATAAAAAATGGAATGGAACCGTAAAAAGGAAAAAAATGGAAGAAAAAGAAAATAAAAATGTTATAGAATGTGAAGGGTAAAGGTTTCATAGTCAACCTCAAGTTTAAAAATGAGCATAATACTCCATTGACGTCTAAAGGTGCTTAACAATGTTAATTTTAATGATAAATTGACTTTTTTGTCCCTGTGTTATATTAAATGATAATAATTAAAATAAAGGGAAGAGAGATGTGGAGAAAAGGGCGCAGGGTTGTCTCGTCTCTTTTCACCCTCTTCATCTGATCTAACCCTTTTCTTCATTAATTCTTTCAAATATAAAGCTTTACTCTCTCAATTTGATTTGCATTTGATGGATTATATGGTCTTGATTTGAGCAAACATGTTGAAAAACTAAGATGAGAAGAGAAAGAGAGGGAAACTTACAAAAAGATTCTACTTTTGCTCTAGAACTCATTACCAATCTCAATGGGGTAATCCCCTCTCCCTCTCCCTCTCCCTCTCCCCCTCTCTCTCTCTCTCTCTCTCTCTCTCTCTCTCTCTCTGTATTCCGCTTCCAATAGAAGATAAGGGTATTTTTAACATTTTAGGGATCACGTGACATCATGACCCAAGATGATGGAGTGTTGTTAATGAGTAGAGCTGCAGTTAAAATAGTTTCTGCCCAATAACATTTTTGGAACTGATGTAGAAAGTAGCAGTGAACTAAATCAAAAATTTCTGAAGTCATGTGATTGCTTGAACCAAAAGGTACTGCAATTTGTTAGCAAAACGGCAACCTTCATAATTATTTGAGCTAGAAAACTGAAATTTTCCCAACATACTAGAATCTTACAAAGTTTTTAACTTAGAGCTAGATAAATGTCCCAAGCGATATGCCATACATCAGAGGTGGCGGAGAAACTCGCTGCGGGATATGGTGATGAAAAAAGATGAAGATACTCCAATAGATATAAGCCATTGACCTTACGTTCTGTCCCAACCGTTCATCTGTTGTGATCCTGAACAATACAAGAAGTGGGTGTAAATAAGACATTGCAATTATAATCGATAAGTTTGCCAACAGACAGTAATTTCATGGTAAGTTTAAGAATACAAAAGACAGAAGGAAAAGTGAGTCTACCCTACAGATCAGAAGTGGGAGTAATATTACTAGACTGAGTGACTGCAGGAGGTGAACCATTAGCAGTGTATATATAGGTTGAATTAAAAAACATGAGAACAGTTTGTAAGGACAAAATGACCAAAGGTCATATGGTAAGTGGCACCTAAGTCAAAAATCTAGGTAGTAGAATATTCAGAGGTGGCAAACATGGCATTGAAATCAGAAGTCGAAGACGCTCCAGTGATACTCTGATTTTGAGTAAGATATAAAGCAATCTATGAGAGCTGATCAAATAATAGGAACCGTCACATGACTGTGGAGCTAGGCAAGTGCAAAGGCAGCAACTGAGGACTTGGGAATCATTAGACCATAAAGCCTTTCTCGTTTACGGTACGTAGAAATCAAGTGGTCGTGTTGTTTGCAATACGTGCATTGAACCTGTTGAGTTGAGGACCTACGAAGCTGTTGTCCTTGGTTCATTTTCCCATGAAAGGATGGCTCACGATTCTATGGGCCACGAGAAGTAGGATGATAATACGGTGCTACAAAAGCTGTGGGTAAGGAGACTGACTGAACTGGAGCAGATAATGATGATAGCATCCAGAGACGTGTCTCTTCAGAGATGAACTCAGCCACTGCTTTAGTGAGGTTGGTAGCGGATGACGATGAAGAATACTACTATGAAGTGCCTCAAATTCAAGACGAAGTCACATGTCAAAGTGGGACAGATTTCTGTGATCTCTCTGCTTCTGAAACTCAAGAGCGAAGACAGATATAGAATCTGGAAAGAGAACATCCATGGTCTGCAGTTCCTCTCAATATCCGGAAAGCAGAAAGTAGAAGTCCTGAATGGAGCGATCCTCCTACTTAGCCTCCTGAGGAGCTTGGTACAACTGATACTCCCAAGCAGCACCGGTTTGTACGAACATATGACTTAGGAATAACCATTGCTTTCTATATGAGGTTGAATGGCTGATAGACAGACAAATGAAAATGAAGATCGATCGCATAATATATGTCATGATTTATTCATCAATGTGAACCTACTTATCCTGAGTAACTGCTGATGTGGTGCGAGACTGAGAGTCCAATGTAGAAACAACTGATGATGGGGTGGCAGTTGACCGGCATTTTAGAATGCCCTGAACATAACTCCAGACTCTAAAAGCAGGAAGATTATACTGTATTATGAGAGCCCATACAGTGTAATTCTCAAAGCTTTGGAGTTGAAAATTTAGAATAGAAAAATTGAATGGCCTTTTCTTATCCATGAGAAAACCTGATAAAATCAAGGCCCAAAAACAAAATCCAAAAAAAAACTAAATAAAACTCAAAGAAGGGCTAAATAGAACCCAAGAGGGTTAAAATAGATCTAAAAAGGATAAATATCAAAGCTCGAAGGCTAAACCCAAAAAAAGGGCTAAAATTGAACCCAAGAGGCCAATCCGGAAAGGGTTAAACTGGAACCCAAGAGAGCCTGGGGGAAGACATGCGATGGTCTCTGCAAGGTTTTGCTTCCTCACTGACGAACTTGTCTCCGCTGGAAGGCAAGGGCGTGGAAAGAGGTGAGATCAGATCCGATCTATTTTCGCAATCTGATGAGATCGCAATGAAAGAGGGAAAACCGATCTAGAGGGCGATGCTTGATGGGAGAGCAGAGATCAAAAGGGCAGGGATTTGCACGATGATCTGATTTAGAGAGGATGTGGCAGTGGTCACGTAAGCAGCGTGGACGCGGCAGTGTGGGCTGCTGAGAAACAGAGAAAAAGAAGATGATGGTGATGGGGTCTGTAACGCCCCGATCCTAAAGATACGGAGACATTATGGCGACGTACATACGAAAGGCAGAAAACCCCACGTACGTATGCTAAGCCTCAGTACAGTAAATAATCTCCATATATACCTGAGTTCCAGCATGAAATAAGTACAAGAATACCTGCAGAAAAAGGTGAGTGATTAAAACAGATATGAAAAATAGGGATAAATAAGATAACAGCAATAAATAACTAAGATACCTATGAATAGGCCAGATGAGGAATCTTCTATGTGACTCCATGGCACTCGATGAAGCTACGGTAACTCGGATCTCTAACCTGGGCATGCAAACCCAGGGTCGTCAGAAAGCGACCTAGCGAGTGGTAAAATGAAGGAGGCAGTAATATATATATATATAATAGTAATACAAGCACGATACATAAATATATTACATGATGTTGTACTAGTGATACCATATAATAAGTAGTGAATAAACAGTAGAAAAATATAACCGTGTTATCTTTTAATACCATCAATACCTAACCGGTTATCATCGGGTCATGTCTATAGTCTTATCCAGTTTATATCATGAATAATGTTGTCTAGTGGAACATGCTAGTGGTGACGTGATAGAAGTGAACATGCAGATGTGCATATGCAATATGACCACAATACGGTGTAGTGCATAGACAGTAATGATGTATGCAAGGTGTACAGAAAATAGAATATACGCACATATGCGTGAATAGTATGCCACTACAGAAAGTGTAACATGTATCATTTAAAATAACAAGTATACCTATCACATAATATCGGACAAATGATCAGGTACACAATTAAGTACAACTATACAATAGTAAACATGTATCAGGCAAGGAACAGTAACAAATAATAAACATGTATCAGGCACGTCATGTTATTTATACAATAGTAGCAATCAGTACCACTTGGTATTTTAATCAATCTCTTCCAGTGTCCCATACCACTGGCAGTTCATACTGGAGCCCTCACTCCAATCGAACCCATCCGGACATGGCCTACGGGTACCATTATCCAAACGAGAGAGTGACCAAATAACAAGTGTTCCCGACGTCACTATTGCGTATACTATTTTATTATGTTAATTGGAAACCCATGGTCGAGGAGTTCTTATCGGGTGGGTGTATCCCGTACATACCCGGGACAACGGCCTTATCAGATCCCTGGCTGCTGAGATCAGGGCCAGCCCGCTAGAGCTGTAACATGTAACGGGAATCTCAATGAGCTAAAACAATAACGGGATGCTCATGAGTAACAGATGGTAGCCAGCACTACCCCGTCCCCTGCAGTGGGACGAACAATGGATCCAGACATCCACCCGATATGATCTAATCAACCGCCAAGTCTCCCCCATACCCAAGTGATCTTTATGTGTTAAGTATACAAGGTAACAAGAACAAATACAGTACATGATACAGGTAACATGATAACAGGACATGAGCTCGGTTGATAGCATAAAACAATATAACGGGAAACGGGAACAATATAACGGGAACAATATAACGAGAAACGGGAACAATAGATGTGGGATTCCACATATCGCATATCAACAGCTCTCATGTCCAGTAACGGGAAATCCATATCAGTAACAGGAAATAATCATATAACATGAATACGGTAACATGGAACATGTATTGCACGTGTAACAGGGATATGAAAACATGACATGCACGTGTAACAGTGATATAAAACATGACATGCACGTGTGTTGTCCGTGCATTGGTCTATCCGTGTACCAGTGGGACATCCATGTGTAGCAATAATCCGTGCACTATATCTGGGTAATACTCGTACATGTTATAACAGGGGTCAGTGTAATCATCTAAGACTATGTCTATTGAACTAAAGTATTCGTGTAATGTGGATACCAGTGCATGAAGGTGTCTAGCATGCATGTCGAGTAACAGCGTAGTGTCACCGAGTATCAGTGAATCAGAATGACAATATAACGAGGAACATGGGATCACAATATCTAGTGGTACATGTACATGTAGTACTGGTGTTTCGTGTGACGCAGGTACCGGTAATCATACCGAATGGAGTATAAGACATCCCTATTTATCCCAACGGTCAAATGTTATTCTAATCGAGCATGTTTACACGGTTAGTCTATCAATGATAATTTATGAATCGGTATTTACAGTTTTACAGTGATTAACCAGTAATCATGTTGTATTTATATAAAGCAACCAAGTGCAATAAATATACTAAAAAGATAATTTACAAAATTAAAACACTCACAAACTAGCCACGGGAAGGTAGCTCTCGTTCCCACGATCGCAACGGATCCAGAATCGTCCAAATCGGTGTCCGGATACTCCCGATATCGCCCGAACGCTAAACATGATCAAAATGGGATAAATATGTAAATAAAAATAATTCAAAATGCAATTAATAAAATGGAGCAGGGGGTTTTATGTTAAATTACCTTTAATGAGTTTCGGATGCGGGTTTGGCTCATAACGGGTCGGGTCCAGATCCACAACCCAAACCCAAACCCGGAATTTAAACCAAATGGGTATTGGATCAATATGGGTTAATGGGTTTTAACCCAAACCCAATAGGGCTTAATGGGTTCGGGTTACACCCGAACCCATTTCTCTCCAAAAGCAGCAACAGCGGCAGCATCTGCTGCCGCTGCTGGGGTGCAGTGGCCGGCCAGCTCTACTGGCCGGTGACCCGCGGCAGCCCGCCGCCGGTGCCCGCCGGCGGCGGCTAGCGACGGCCCGCTGGCGGCTGTTTAGCCGCCGGCGGCGGATCAGACTGAGAGTGAGAGAGAGAAAAAGAGAGAAAGAGAGGGGAAAGGGGGCGGTGCTCGGAGGGGGGGCGCCGGGCCGGGCGCGGCAGTCCCGGGCGGGGGCGCCCACGGTGCCAGCTGAGCATGGCCGGGGTGGCGCGGCGGTGGCACGCCGGCCACCGGCCGCGGGCACGGGTCTGAACTAGAAAGAGAGGGGGAATTGGGGGAGAGAGAGAGAGTTTAAGAGAGAGAGTGTAAGAGAGAGAGCTTGGAGATTGAGAGAGAATCCATGGGGAGAGAGAGAGAGGAGGGATTTTATAAAGGAGGGGAAGAGTCGGTGGAGAGAGGTAGTGGGGATTCTTCCAGAGAAAGAAAGAAGATGAAGGGAAAAGAAGAGAAAAGAAAAAGATAAATTAAAATAATATTTTAATATTATAATATTGGCTCAACATTCGACGAGTTCCGAACAGTGCCCAAAATTTACAGAAAATAGAGAATATTATCCTGAGACGTAATATGAAGACGGTTTTTCGAAATTCTATCCAGTTTGCAACTTAAAAATCCTAAAAGATGACGCCGGTACCAGGCGACACCGGTTTGGCCCGATTTTTGATAAATTCAGAAAAATTCCCAAAAATACCCAAACGTAGCTCATGTGATTCTAAGACACAGGATACAAACAGATTCTCAAAATATGACTCTGTTTGTGAAAGAAAAATCGTAAGGCCGGTTATCGGTATCGGTCGACACCGACAATGGAGATTTTCCAAAATAATCCAGAAAATTTCCAGAAAATCCTGAAAAATCTAAAATATTAGAAAATGATTTTTAAAACTGAAATCAACTCAAGCGGACTACCATGGAGGTCAAATCAATTTTTGTACGTCGTATCGCGTACTGAGACGGTGATACGTACACCGGGGAGCAGAGGGTTACATTTCTCCCCACCTTACAAAAATTGCGTCCTCAAAATTTCAATCAGGTGTGAGAACAAGATTTTCAACCCCAAAGCCGAAATGGTACGGGTCCACGACACTTCCGCTGCACACTCTGCTATCTATAAGGAACTCGGGACGGAGAAGGAGTGTAGTGAACTACCACTCACAGAGTGAAATCAATAGGATGAAGAGAAAGTAAGAAAGAAATTAAATAGTCTGAGTGACAACTGTAATTGAGGAAGACAACATAGTCAAGGAAATGAATTGTCAAGGTCATAGTATTCTTGTACTCGTTGCTGGACTCCCCAAATTCAGATACAGATCAGTTAATCTGAACCTGATTGTACTGTTGGTAAGAGCCCGAGAATTGACCCAGGTGGTTACCCACACCAGGTATGAACCTAGGCTCTGATACCACTATGTAACGCCCCGATCCTAAAGATACGGAGACGTTATGGCGACGTACATACGCAAGGCGGAAAACCCTACGTACGTACGCTAAGCCTCAGTACAGTAAATAATCTCCATATATACCTGAGTTCCAGCATGAAATAAGTACAAGAATACCTACAGAAAAAGGTAAGTGATTATAACAGATATGAAAAATAGGGATAAATAAGATAACAGCAATAAATAACTAAGATACCTATGAATAGGCCAGATGAGGAATCTCCTATGTGACTCCATGGCACTCGATGAAGCTATGGTAACTTGGATCTCCAACCTGGGCATGCAAACCCAGGATCGTCAGAAAGCGACCTAGTGAGTGGTAAAATGAAGGAGGCAGTAATATATATATAATAGTAATACAAGCACGATACATAGATATATTACATGATGTTGTACTAGTGATACCATATAATAAGTAGTGAATAAACAGTAGAAAAATATAACCATGTTATCTTTTAATACCATCAATACCTAGCCGGTTATCATCGGGTCATGTCTATAGTCTTATCCAGTTTATATCATGAATAATGTTGTCTAGTGGAACATGCGAGTGGTGACGTGATAGAAGTGAACATGCAGATGTGCATATGCAATATGACCACAATACGGTGTAGTGCATAGACAGTAATGATGTATGCAAGGTGTACAGAAAATAGAATATACGCACATATGCGTGAATAGTATGCCACTACAGAAAGTGTAACATGTATCATTTAAAATAACAAGTATACCTGTCACATAATATCGGACAAATGATCAGGTACACAATTAAGTACAACTATATAATAGTAAACATGTATCAGGTAAGGAACAGTAACAAGTAGTAAACATGTATTAGGCACGTCATGTTATTTATACAATAGTAGCAATCAGTACCACTTGATATTTTAATCAATCTCTTCCAGTGTCCCATACAACTGGCAGTTCATACTGGAGCCCGCACTCCAGTCGAACCCATCCGGACATGGCCTACGGGTACCATTATCCAAATGAGAGAGTGACCAAATAACAAGTGTTCCCGACGTCACTATTACGTATACTGTTTTATTATGTTAATTGGAAACCCATGGTCGAGGAGTTCTTATCGGGTGGGTGTATCCCGTACATACCCGGGACAACGGCCTTATCAGATCCCTGGCTGCTGAGACCAGGGCCAGCCCGCTAGAGCTGTAACATGTAACGGGAATCTCAATGAGCTAAAACAATAACGGGATGCTCATGAGTAACAGATGGTAGCCAGCACTATCCCGTCCCCTGCAGTAGGACGAACAATGGATCCAGACATCCACCCGATATGATCTAATCAACCGCCAGGTCTCCCCCATACCAAGTGATCTTTATGTGTTAAGTATACAAGGTAACAAGAACAAATACAGTACATGATACAGGTAACATGATAACAGGACATGAGCTCGGTTGATAGCATAAAACAATATAACGGGAAACGGGAACAATATAATGGGAACAATATAACGAGAAACGGGAACAATAGATGTGGGATTCCACATATCGCATATCAACAGCTCTCATGTCCAGTAACGGGAAATCCATATCAGTAACAGGAAACAATCATATAACATGAATACGGTAACATGGAACATGTATTGCACGTGTAACAGGGATATGAAAACATGACATGCACGTGTAACAGTGATATGCACGTGTAACAGTGATATAAAACATGACATGCACGTGTGTTGTCCGTGCATTGGTCTATCCGTGTACCAGTGGGACATCCATGTGTAGCAATAATCCGTGCACTATATCTAGGTAATACTCGTACATGTTATAACAGGGGTCAGTGTAATCATCTAAGACTATGTCTATTGAACTACAGTATTCGTGTAATGTGGATACCAGTGCATGAAGGTGTCTAGCATGCATGTCGAGTAACAGCGTAGTGTCACCGAGTATCGGTGAATCAGAATGACAATATAACGAGGAACATGGGATCACAATATCTAGTGGTACATGTACATGTAGTACTGGTGTTTCGTGTGACGCAGGTACCGGTAATCATACCGAATGGAGTATCAGACATCCCTATTTGTCCCAACGGTCAAATGTTATTCTAATCGAGCATGTTTACATGGTTATTCTATCAATGATAATTTATGAATCGGTATTTACAGTTTTACAGTGATTAACCAGTAATCATGTTGTATTTATATAAAGCAACCAAGTGCAATAAATATACTAAAAAGATAATTTATAAAATAAAAACACTCACAAACTAGTTACGGGAAGGTAGCTCTCGTTCCCACGATCACAACGGATCCAGAATCGTCCAAATCGGAGTCCGAATACTCCCGATATCGCCCGAACGCTAAACATGATCAAAATGGGATAAATATGTAAATAAAAATAATTCAAAATGCAATTAATAAAATGGAGCAGGGGTTTTATGTTAAATTACCTTTAATGAGTTTCGGATGCGGGTTTGGCTCATAACGGGTCGGGTCCAGATCCACAACCCAAACCCAAACCCGGAACTTAAACCAAATGGGTATTGGATCAATATGGGTTAATGGGTTTTAACCCAAACCCAATAGGGCTTAATGGGTTTGGGTTACACCCGAACCTATTTCTCTCCAAAAGCAGCAGCAGCGGCAGCATCTGCTGCCGCTGCTGGGGTGCAGTGGCCGGCCAGCTCTGCTAGCCGGTGACCCGCGGCAGCCCGCCGCCGGTGCCCGCCGCCGGCGGCGGATCAGACTGAGAGTGAGAGAGAGAAAAAGAGAGAAAGAGAGGGGAAAGGGGGCGGTGCTCGGAGGGGGCGCCGGGCCGGGGCGCGGCAGTCCCGGGCGGGGGCGCCCACGGTGCCAGCTGAGCGTGGCCGGGGTGGCGCGGCGGTGGCACGCTGGCCATCGGCCGCGGGCACGGGTCTGAACTAGAAAGAGAGGGGGAATTGGGAGAGAGAGAGTTTAAGAGAGAGAGAGAGTGTAAGAGAGAGAGCTTGGAGATTGAGAGAGAATCCATGGGGAGAGAGAGGAGGGATTTTATAAAGGAGGGGGAAGAGTCTGTGGAGAGAGGCGGTGGGGATTCTTCCAGAGAAAGAAAGAAGATGAAGGGAAAAGAAGAGAAAAGAAAAAGATAAATTAAAATAATATTTTAATATTATAATATTGGCTCAACATTCGACGAGTTCCGAACGGTGCCCAAAATTTACAGAAAATAGAGAATATTATCCTGAGACGTAATATGAAGACGGTTTTCCGAAATTCTATCTGGTTTGCAACTTAAAAATCCTGAAAGATGACGCCAGTACCGGCAACACCGGTTTGGCCCGATTTTGATAAATTCAGAAAAATCTCCAAAAATGCCCAAATGTAGCTCATATGATTCTAAGACACAGGGTGCAAACGGATTCTCAAAATACGACTCCGTTTGTGAAAGAAAAATCGTAAGGCCGGTTATCGGTATCCATCGACACCGACAATGGAGATTTTCCAAAATAATCCAGAAAATTTCCAGAAAATCCTGAAAAATCTAAAATATTAGATGATTTTTAAAACTGAAATCAACTCAAGCGGACTACCACGGAGGTCAAATCAATTTTTGTACGTCGTATCGCGTACTGAGACGGTGATACGTACACCGGAAGCAGGGGGTTACAGGGTCATTAGTAAGGATGCGCTAGCAGAGGGCGACACTTGAGGTCTACTGTTGGGATTGGATTATTGAAGAGATATTGGGGTTAATCTAAATTGATCAGCTAATTTAAGATCACAGCTCTGATACCATGATAATTTGGAGAAGAGAAAATTTATATATATTTTCATCAGGAGATTATATCAGTATATATATATACAAGAGAGAGAGAGAGAGAGAGAGAGAGAGAGAGAGAGAGAGAGAGTCGTTAGATAAAAAAGTGAGCAATAAGATAAGGGTATCTAAAATAAGAAAACTTACAGAGTTCCAGATTTCATATATCAGGGTGGTACTGTGAACAATTTTTAAGCCTTAGGGAATTTCTCTGTTAAACTATGAACCCTTAGAGGTTTTCTCAATAAATTATCCAATGTTAAAAAGAGAAAGAAACAACGAATTAGAGAAAAGAAAAAAGATATAGAAAACAAGAAAAGAAAGCATAAAAAATATGTAAAATATAATTAGATAAAAAAATACAAATAAGAGAAAAAATTAGAGTTAAATAAAACAAAAATAAACTTTTAAAAAAAAGAGAAGTAGAAAAAGAACATCGAAATGTGGAGTAAAATAAAATAAATATCCAGTTAGAAAGGAAAAATATGAAAAAGAAGATAACGTTGAAAAAAGTAGAAAAAATAGACAAGGAAAAAGACAAAAGTGTTAAAAAAAAACAAGAAGAGAGGATAGATTCAAAAAAATAGGAGGGGAAAAAGAAGGAGGTGAGAGAGCTTTTGTGATGCAAGTAATGGTAAGGAGGAGGGGGAGCATCCTGTGAGAATGTGATTATGCTTATCTCATTTTATTATTTTCTAGAGAGAGGCTAATCATTGCAAAATTTTAAAACTTTTTATATTAAGATTCTAAAATTTCAATTGATTACTAATTAGATTGGAATTCTATTATTGCTAAAATAGAAAGAATTTATGAATTATAGTTTTTAGGAAAATAAAAATCAAATTATCAAAATACAAAAAGATAAAAGGGTGAGGATTAGGGGTGCCGCCGAATACGGATTATCCGCGGATATCCGCATCCGAATCCGCCTCCAATCTGGATATGGATATCATTTTTTCACATCCGTCAATATTCGTATCCGTATCCGTATCCGTATCCGAAAGGTAGGTGCGGATACAGATATGGTAAAAGTAATATCTTATTCGTATCCGATCCGATATCCGAATGTTGCGTGCTTCAAAATGATATCGGTATGGAGAAGACTATTCTTCAATGGAATAAGGTATTAAATTTTGATATTTTGAGTTGATGAAAAAGTAATAGTGAAAAGTATTCGATTCTTGCAAGAGCACCACATGATATTTTGAGTATTTCGACATCAACCATGTCATCCGAATCGGCATTGAGCACCGGAGGACGTGTAATCTATTGTTATAGAAGTCAAATGACAATGAACACGATGAATGTATTGATATGTACACAATAATATCATAGTATGTATCACATTTAATATTGTAGTAGATGAGATAAAAAGTAATATAAGTATTTTTGTTTAATTTATCTTTAACCATATCCATTTTTAACATATCCGATTAGTATCCGCATCTGATCCGCTAATATCCGATTTATATCTGATATCCGATTTTGGCGGATGCGGATATCATTTTTCCACATCCGCCAATATCTGTATCCGTATCCGTATCCGAAGGTTGGGTGCGGATATGGATATGGTAGAGATAATATCCGATCCGATGGCACCCCCAGTGAGGATACAACCATACAAAGGAGGGGAACAAAAATGTTCACATGTTTGAAACTATTTGCCTTTAGTATTAGTAATAGATTATGTATTAATAATAACTTCAAGAAAGATGAACATTTAATTAGAAATTTAGAAGGAAAAAAAAACCTCTTAAATTGTGCGCACACCAAGTGCACATGTGCAAGCGAGATTTAAACCTCTGATCTCATGCTGTAATTGATTTTAACACTTTACTATAGTGACACTTGTTTCTCAATCAAAATTTTGCTATCAATTTCATAATCATCGAAGGAAATTATCTAAGTAGGAGTCTATCAAATTTCATAAAAATTCTAGTGTAAAACATAGTTACTATTAAATGAAAGTACAATTAAAAGGAAAAAAAGTGTAACTAAAAGATAAAAATATAAAAAAGTGTTTTTCGGGTTATGACCTAACTCAACCTCTGAAACTCCAGACTTCCCAATGTAAAGCAATAACTGATTAATCCTGTAATTTGAAATAATGCATTAATTTCTATAAAAAAATTCATTGTTCTCTTATTATGTGTGGAGTGAGTTAAGAGGGGCCAGGCATTGATAAATAAAAGCTATGGGATTTCAAGCTTGGACTAAAAGTTCGGGAAAGTTTTTGAAATTCGTGAAATTTTGGAAGGCTGAAATATTTTTCCCTCAAAATAAAAATTAAAATAATGAATATTTTATATCTAAAATTATAAATTTTTACTGTAATGAAGAAAAATAGATAATATAGTTAGAATAAGTAAATAAAATAATATATTTTTATAATTAAATAAGAGTAAAAAATATTTTATTTTGTTTTGTTTCACTATAGTTTACTTGCATACCCATTTAGTTTTAAGAATTAATTTAATACTCAAAGCATAAATTACAATTAGACTTATGAAATGTGAATTAAGGGTATCAATCGAACAAGCGATTGGATATTCGGGTATACATAATTTAGAAAGTTATTGGGTTTAAAAGTAAATTGAAATTAAAATGGGGTTTTATGTTATTTTCCCCTCCCCGGCTTCTTTCCTATTTAAAGCCCGGCTGCTCTGTTCTCTCTCGCTCTCGCTCTCTCTCTCTCTCTCTCCCCGTAATAAGAAATCAAGCGTTTTTTCCACGCAGTCAAATTTAGGGTTTTGATTTCCAGATCAAAATCTAGGGTTTTGATTCCGGGAAAGATTCGGGTTTTTGATTCCGGCAAGATTATTCTCCTCTCATCAGCAAGCGATGGCAATGGAGGTTCGCGGCTGCTCTTCTTCCGCTGATTGTTCGCCATCTCCCTTCGATTCCCTGCCGCTCATCGAAGAAGCCCGGCGCCTCCCCGGGCCAGTGAGGCGCGATCTGATCCGAATTGCTCTCCTCACCTCTGACAGCCTTCGCCGCCATGGCCACCCGGACTCTGCTTGCATCGACAAATTCTGTGTCGCTTTGGAGGCAGCAGAAGACTTCTCGAAGAAGATCAATTATATGGTGGAGACCGAGCGGTTGGCTACTCGCCCGAAGCGGCCGAGGGAGGAACAAGAGGAGGAAGGGGTGTTGAAGCG
This sequence comes from Agave tequilana, assembly GCA_038442645.1. Taxonomy (NCBI): domain Eukaryota; kingdom Viridiplantae; phylum Streptophyta; class Magnoliopsida; order Asparagales; family Asparagaceae; genus Agave; species Agave tequilana. Next base: position 83,919 of record JAVJIF010007990.1, on the reverse strand, counting down.
CCGCCGGGCTCAGCTTCGCCCATTCAGTTCTAATGTTGCCCTGTATTTCTAAAGTTCAGATTTTTATGTAATTATTTTTGCCATTAATCTGTAAAAGGTATTCTCAGATGATAAATGGTCAATTTTCTTCTAATTTTAAGTTTTTTATGCTTTCTTTGGTGATTTCTCTTCTTGACTTGATTTTTATATCATATTTATGGCACATAATTGACTGATAGAACTATGAGAGAGCATTTCATAAGTCAAGTAAGTACAATTGTATGATTTTCATTTGGTTAAGATGATAAGATACACTGAACTTAATCTATAAAGTATTTGACGACATTTCTTAGTTGCTTTAGATTTCATTTACACTGTTTTCTTGGATTTGATCATTTTGAATTGGCATCTCCCCTCTCTTGTGCACATTTTAAACTCAAAGATACCGTTTAATCATTGAGATCTCTATTAGATTTTCTGACTGGAGTCAGGTTTGGGGTCTCCTCAGTCTTTGGTTAATTATCTTTAGGGTATATTTGAGAAATTAGTGACAACATTCAAGAGCCATTTGGGCTGCTGAGTTAAATATATGCATGGATTGCTTTTAAAAATTGATGAAGAGAACTAGAAAGAATAGTTTCTCATCATGTGTTTTGATTTTCAGTGGATCATTGATTATTGTCTGGTAAATTCATTTAACATGAACAACCTGGCCTCCACTGAAGTTATAAAATGCCGTTACAATTTTTGTGCTCCTGCTCCATTTCATTGTCTCAAATAACTGTAAAAACTAAGTGATATGGCAGGCAAAAGGAGTGCAGCCAATTGTTTGGAATGGGGGTTTATGAAGAATGAGGTTCATTTGTAGACAAATTTGGGGCAATCTGGTACTGGTAACCATTTTACTTCGATTTTGTATGACCCTTCAAATAAAAAGAAAAAGAAGAAAGAAAGCAAATAATCATTTTGATGTGTGCATTCGGGTTGTTAAGGTATATGATACATCAATTGATTTAGGAGTTTGCTTGATGGACTGAACTAGCAAGTAGAGTTTCTTATCATCTGTTCTAATTTTTAGATTACAAATAAGTGCAGCATTATTAGTGTGCAGTAAATTCTTTCTTGCATTCAAGGCATTCAAGAATATGCACTTATGTATGATTCAATGACCACAATAATATACACATTGATTTGTGTATTTTCTTGAAATGGGCTGCTAGTGGTTTGCTACTTAATATTTTTTTCCCCTTGAGAATTGAATTCCTCAAAATGAGCTGAACAGGCATACAAGTTCATTTAGCAGGTTTTAATTCATAATCAGTGTCATCATTTTACTCTTTGTGCATAAAAATTTTGGGTATGGAAATCCCCGTGCTCGACTCAACGTATGAAAACCTCCATATATTGGAGTTGAATTCCTAGCCTTGGCTGTTAGAGACTTGCAAGAAGTTAGTCATTAATGACTGTTGTCATCTATATATTGGCGGCGAATTCCTAGTAATGCTTTTTATATCATATTCACAATTATCCTATTAAACTTATTACTTTTCAAGGCAGGTTGGAAGATATCAGAGGGGTCCAAGAGGATTTCCAGATCCCGACTACTAATCTTGTCAACGGTTCACCTTTTGCTCCTAAAGGCAAGTTTTACATGTTATTTAATCCGTTAGTTTTTTTTCTTGAATATACTTTGTTTATCGCTTGCTCTGGTAGAGAACTATGCTTGATCAGGAGCTGATTTCCATTTGCATATATGATCTGTAGTTCTGGAAAAAAAATTTCCTTGTCGAAAGTGCATGGTTATATTTCTAGCAATTTTTCCTTGTCGAAAGTGCAATATTGTTGTGCAAAAGTAATTATTAGAGTAAATTGGTTGTATGCTAAGGTATCCTCTTTTGACACTGTTGGTGAAACTAGGTGTACACTGTCCTAACTTTGTGCATTCATAATTATGTATTTAAGATATGGTCCTAATAATCTTTGAACGCGCCGACAAGTGGCAATTTAACCCCTCCAATTAGACCTTAATATGACCTAAACCCTGTGCCTCCTCTCTTTGGAGCCAGAAAGGCTCTGACCAGTAAGTTGATGAATTCCCCGTGTCGGGAAGTAGTACATTGGTGTTTAAAATCTTAGTATTGTATCAATATCGGCCAATGGTTTGTGGTATCAATATCAGATTTTTATGTGGTTAGCATGGTAACATGTACCTCAAATTTCAATACATGATACAATGCTGATGATATAGAGTTAACCTGACATTTGAAACCACGATTTGAACAAAACTCTTAAAATTTATTTTCTTCATTTAGTTTCATTTCTTGTTTCAGCTTTTTTCTTTTAAGCTATTAATATATTGGGGATGGCTCATTTCACAGTCAAATTTGTTTAGTTTATTTATTTATATATATTAAACAAGATCATATTGTGATATGGATGTGGGACCTTGACCAGCGTAGTTCTTTTAAGAGGTATTGTGATGCGGACATCATGAAGGCCCATACACATTTCACTTCATATTGACTTGCCAGAATCAACATGCTTGCCTTTCATACCCACTTACTTAGCAAATGGGTTCGCATGACTTGAAATTTTGTTATCGCTTATTTAACTCCAGATGTATCAATATTTTCTATGTCAAATTTTCTTTGCATGCTTGGAGGTTGTTTCCTTCGTCAAGAGTTTGTATTAAACCTGATCTAACTTTATGGCCTTTCCCTCCACCAATCAAGGGTACAAGCCATTCATTAGACACAATGTGTTGAGGTGTAAGAGGTTCGGCTTCCCTCAGTCACATCCATGTCTGACTTGGTGTGTTTTGTGCAAATTCTAGACCCATGGATTAGGCCCTGTTTTAAATATCGGCCGAGCCGGTCGAGATATCGTCTGATATCTCCTTTTTTGTCTGCTGTCGACACGATAAGGGAAAATCGTTCGCCATATCGTTTGCAGCAAAAAACGGCCGATATTTGAAATATCGGCCGATAAGTCGCCCGATATGAAATAACTTATTTATTGCACGACTGCGTGCAAATGTACATTATTTTTTATGTCTTTGCAAGCATATTACATCATTTTTATTAGGTAGATGATATCTATGACTCTAAACTAACTTTTAGTTATCAATGTTTCATTATATGAATGCCCGATATGTGCGCGTATCCTCGATATCTCCCCTGATATCAGATATCCGATATGAAAAACACTCATCCGATACGATCCCGATATTCGATATATTGAACCTTGGGATCAGGTAATTGGCTCAAATAAATATCCAAAACTTAAATTCTATTTATATTTACAGCCAACAAAAATTTGGTTTCTCTGTTTGGGTCTAGCATGTAAATAAGGAATTTTTAACTGCCAAATATGAATAGAGTAAATGAAGATCAGGTAATGACATCACAATGTAATTGAAGGCCTGAATAAATCATGACCTATAGTTATTCTATACATCTAACCATGCATGGTCCATTCTATTATTTTATGGTCAAGTTTACTAGTTATTATTGTCTTTTGACTCTCTGTGTTCCCTTCAACTTGTTATTTGGTCCCTGAATTTATAGTCCAAATCATGTTTCTATACTTAAAACTTTTCACTCCTTAAATTGTATACTATGTTATACATATCTTTCTTATTCTTGCGCAAAAAAAACAACTTAAAAACCATTAAATAATAAAGCGTCACTACATGATGGTAATGGTGCATGGGTGTTTATTTCTTCTATATTTTTTATTCAAAAGCATGTTTAGTTTACATCAGGAGGGATCTTATGCTCTCTAGTCACTGAATCTTATGAAATCAGGAGTCTCAACTGTACATTTATTGCTTCTTTAATAATAATTATGCATTTAGTTATTGCTATGCAGATTACAAATAAGATGCTTTGACAAATGTAATGAAACATTTGACTTCATCAATTCTGTACTAAATTTACTTGGTGTTTAAAATGACCGCTACATCAAAAGCAAAACATCAATGAATCTCATTCATCAATATTTATACCAACGTTTATGTTGGGGCTGGAGCATGCAAAGAACACAAAACCTAGATCACAAACACACACACAAAGAGAGGAAGACCAAAATTTATAAGGTTCGGCAAGATGTCTACATCTTTAGGGCAGAAGAGAGAGATCTATTGATGATTTATAGAAGATACAAGAGAATTACAATTGGTTCATTCACCCTAACAATGGGTTCACATCCTCTATTATTTATAGGGAGGAGAAAAAAGCCCCAAAATAGTTTCAGGTCAGGTCCAGAATTCGTCCTGACCTGACTGTCGATCGACCACCCAGTCGACCGACCCAAGTGTGCGATCGACCGCACAAAATCCTCTGGCATTACAAAACTTACTGGAATGTCGATCGATCGGGACCGACCCAACTGGGCTCCTGTCTCTCGTGCAACATCGGTCGACCGGTTAGTCGACCGGCCCAAGCCTTGTGCACGTCGGTCGACCGCCCAGTCGACCGAAGTCCTGTCATAGAGTTAAAACACTCTCTTGTTTATACCCTCTCTCTACATTCTCCGCCTCGGTGAAGATTTTTCAAATATGAGCCGAACTCCAATGAACACTTGGTGAAATTGACACACGATCTCGGCGAAATCAACATACGATCTCGGCGTGAGCACTTCGGATGAAATAGACACGCGATCTCGGCGAAATCTACACACGATCTCAACTTAGCGAACGGGCCAACCGGTTCCTAAAACGAATCACCAGCACACTTACAATTGATTCAAATGATCACACCGGATTCAAATGATTGATTCAATCTATAATTGAGTTTATCATCGCCACCAGCAACTCTCCCTCCAAACTCACAAACGATCTCAACGGATCCAAATGACTGAATCAATCCAAATTGAGTTTGTCGTCCCCTCAGGCAACTCTCTCCAAACTCCAATATCAATTGTAAAGATTTCAAATTTCAGCTCAGCTATCCAAACAGAATGCACCATACATGTCTTCCCAATACTCCACCAAAGAAAGTCAACACCATATGAGCCGACCAACGAACATGTCTACAACTCAGCAACTGATTAGAACACTATTCCAATTGACCTCAAGAAGAACCCAACATGAGTCAACACTGACTCTCCAACTGACTGGCACTCCAGTCCAAATGTCTTCAAGACGGTCCAACCAAATCTGAGTAGAGCGCACCAAATAACCAACTTCGACTCAACGAACTGATGCACGTCCCTCTTATGCAAGCTTCATTATCTTCTCACTGGAAGATGAAATGTTCATCGAGATCACAACACTTCACCTCTACATGAAGTCCAACTCTTCACCTCTACGTGAAGTCCAAATCAGCTTCCGTTGTCAATTCTTGAGAACCCAAATATACCAAATAGTTTTATACGAGCTGCATCACCAAACGGCTACGTCATCACGGCTGCCTACGTACCCTCTGTCCAAGGGATCAAGTCTTTCGTAGTTCATTCAAATGAGCTCCACCATGCTCAACTAACTCTCTTCTTTGCAGTAATGAACTCAACTGGCCGAGTCATATGAACCTCATCAACATGATATATATGCTTCTTTACAACCCACCTTCACGGATTCTCTTTGGTTCCTCTAGTTGCATTTGAACCATCTTTTCAATATGCTCAGTATCTATATCGACTACTCAATCTCCACCCGGTGTCACGACCGATGGAATCCCAGACTATACTGAACCAACTGGATAATGCGGAGTAGCATCAACATCCACCCACCACGATACTTCTGACTTGGTCTTCATTTTCTCCACCTGTTAGGAGACGATAGGCTTCACCATTAAAGCCTCATCTAATGTGACATGTATGCTCGAGACAAACTTTGTTTTTCGGATCCATAACTTGTAACCTTTCAAGTCTTCTTTGTATCCTAAAAATACCAATTTGTTTACCTTAGAGTCCAACATGTCTTTCTTGACATCAATACAGGCCAGACAACCAATTACTTTAAGTGAACCATGATCACGAGCAGCTCCACCTGACCAAATCTCTAAAAGAGTCTTACCTCTTATTGTAGTTGTTGATAACATATTCAAGAGGTGACTAGCATACACAATCGCCTCAGCCCAAAACGATTTGTCTAACGATGCATTAGACAACAAATACCAAACCTTCTCCAGTAAGGCACGGTTCATCTCTTTGGCTATATCATCTTTCCCACTTGTGAAGTGGGTAACAATACCATTGTTTTGGCCAAATTGTAGGAAAGAATCCTTATACTCCTCAACATGATCATACTGGAGCACCTTGATCTTCCTACCGTCTGATTTCCATCAGATTCTTTCACTTTCACCAGCAACTTTAGGCCTTCAACTCTTTGTCTCATCGGGTATACCCAACAACGCCTAGAATAATCATCTACAGCTGAAACAAAGTCCCGATGGCCTTCAAGTGTTGCAGTCATGGTAGGACCCTAAACATCCACGTAAACCAACTTAAGAAGACCATGCAAATGGTGAGTATCGGTGCTGAATTTCACCTTCTTCTTGTCAGAACACTATTGTCACGTGCTTCCAAACGGCAGGTCGATGCACCTCCCAATGCTTGATCTGACTTTAAGCCAACTTGTCCGAGCACATTGTGTCATGATGTGGTAGAATCATCATCCAACTGTCCTGAAGACGTCAATCAAGTAATTGCACTACCCATCAAGTAGTATACGTTATTGCGTCTAATGCCCTTCAAAATAACCAACGAGCCGCTAGACATCTTAAGAACGTCTTCCCTAAGAATCCCTCTGAGGCCCTCTACTGCCAAAGCTCCAACCGAGATTATATTCTTCATCATACTAGAAATTTATCTCACCTCTTTCAACTCTTTCAATGTCTCATCATACATTTTGATACAAACTGTACCCTTACGAACCCTCCGGCATGTGTAATTGTCTGTCATGGACATCAAACCGCCATTCAGCTCCTCAAAACTAGCAAACAACTCCCTTCTGGGACAAATATGGTAAGTAGAGTCTGTATCCAATATCCACTCAGATACATCTGAATGACAACTTGTTGGTATAATAAAAAATGAAAAGTAAGAAGAGTCAGAATCATTATCATCTGACCTCACGATATTGGCCTCTGATCGTGACTTCTTCTTGGACTTATTGAGTTTTGGACAATCACTTTTCCAGTCTCTTTTCTCTTTGCAGAAGGCACACTGATTCTTTTTCAATTTGTGATTACCAAGTACGGATTTCCAATTGGATTTCTGCTCTCTTCTTCAGTTTGGACTACTTCCTTTCGTGGTCAATACCTCTGCCGATGTGTCAGTGGTAGAACACTCCTTATCCTTTCTCCTCAATTCAAGGTTCGCAAGAGTAGCGATCATCTCACTGTAACTAAGGGATGTCCTTTCATTGATTAAGGTAAGCACAAAGGTCTCATATCTCTCATGAGGAGAGAGAACTCAACAATATCAACGTTTTGTCTTCATCATCAATCACTACATCTAAATTTATCAAATCCGCGAGAAGCTTCATGTAGTTGTTGATGTGATCACTAATAGAGATTCCACCTTCAACTGGAAATGGTAAAGTCTTCTCTTTAAATGCAAGCGGTTCTCGACGTTCTTCGTCAAAAACTTGCTCGCTAGAATCTCTCAAATCGACTTCGCAGAAGTATCATTCATCACATCATACTTTAAATCCTGTGTTAGGCATGACCTAATGACGTCACATGTTATCCTATTCATCTTCTTTCAAATCTTCTCATCTACTTCTGCTGGTGTCTCTTGAAGCTCAAGAGTATCCTCCAAATTTTGCGCATTCAGCGTATCCATTATCTCGTTTCTCCATAATCTAAAATTGTTTGTGCCATCAAACTTCACTACATCGATCTTCATGTGATGAACATTTTGAATACTCTTTACTACAAAAGAATCACCTTCACTGGATGTTTTTCCGACCATTTCTTCAAATCCCACAACCAAACAAACGAAACAACAATAGAATGGAACTACAAATGATAAATTTCAGATTTTATGTCCAATTGAAACTCAAAGATGAGTTTCCAATTGATCTCTTCACCAAAGCTTGAGACGAGATCCAATCCGATAAAAATGTGATTTTTATCCAATCGAAGCTTCCAATCTCAAGATCCAAGCTTCAAACCAAAGATCCACTCCACCAAACAATTGTAGACCAGATCTAATCCGATAAAAAATCAATTTTATCCAATAAAAATCTGATTTTTATGCAACAAAAGCTTCAGTTCTCGAAAATTCAAGCTTCCAATCAATGATTTGATCCACCAAACTTAGCTCGAGTGTTGCCTAGAGCTCTGATACCACTTGTTGGGGCTAGAGCATGCCAAGAACATAAATCCTAGATCACAAACACACACGCACACAAAGAGGGAGACTAAGATTTATGAGGTTCGGCAAGATGCCTACGCTCCCGGGGTAGAAGAGAGAGATTTATTAATGATTTACATAAGGTATAAGAGGATTACAATTAGTTCTCTCAAGAACATTCTCCAGAAATCATTCATCCTAACAATGGGTTCACATTCTCTATTTATAGGGAGGAGAAGAAACCCCAAAATAGCTCCAGGTTGGGTCTAGAGTTCGTTCTGACCCGACTGTCGGTCAACCGACCCAAGTATAAGGTCGACTGCTCGGTCAACGCACACTTGAGTTAGTCGACTGCACAAAGTCCTCTGGCATTACAGGACTTACTGAAAATGTCGATCGACCGAGCGACTGACCGACCCAACTGGGTTCTTGTCCCTCGTGCAACATCACCGACTCAAGTCTTGTGTATGTCGGTCGACGCCCGGTCGACCGAAGTCCTGTCATAGAGTTAAAACACTCTATCTCTTGTTTATGCCCTCTCCCTCTCTCTCTCTCTCTCTCTCTCTCTCTCTCTCTACAGTTTATCCATTAAATTATGTATGTGACATATATGTCTCAACAGAGTTCATTAGAGGAGTTCAATTGTTACAGTGTTACCTCCTGGTGTGTGGGTGATGTCTATGAATTGTAGTGGATGTGTCATTGTCTCTGTGTCCTGTATTAGTTGTACGTTTTATACTCTTCTTCTTCTTATTATTATTATTATTATTATTATTATTATTATTATTATTATATGTAACTCATTAAATTATTCACTAAAATGTGTCTAGTTGTCAAACTTATCTGATATTCTTGTTTAGAACATGTGGAGATAATTTTTTGATAAACATTCTACTGGTAAACTTTTCTGCTATACCAGTTGCATGACAATCTGAAGCTTGTTTGCTAAATCAGCTTTCTATAGATACATACATCTGAAAATATTGATGAAGGAATGCATTTCAATTTTTGATATTATTTGGGTGCACTTTTAATTCTGAGAGGACTTTATGCTTCTTTATTACTTATAGCAGATGTGTTCTTTTCTCGTGGTATTTCAATTATCATCTGTACATTTTGAGCATGGCAAACAGTTCGTTTGACAAAGAGTTTGATGCTTCCCACAAGTGCTGGTGGATGCAACTGCGAAGGAGAATGAGTTAACCCCTGGACTTGCTCATGTACTGAGCTTAATGGTGGAGATTTCCCATATGTGTGGAAGGATGGTGGGAGGTGTCAACTATTTTTTTTTTTTTTTATGTTGATTAAATTTTGTCATGATTTATTATATTTACTTTTTCTGTGCATGGCCTACAGTGAAGTGCACAGAATAAAGTAAAGTAACTACATAATTTTGAAGTTGTGACTGAACAAAGTTTACTTGTATCGATGAAGTTTCTAGTTGTTTTATGACATGCTTTCAGTTTCTGTGTGATGGTAATAGTCACCTTTTAATGTAATATGGGTTTAGGGATTAATATTTATTTTCTAAGCTATGCCTTTTGTGGCAAATGTGTATTTTCTTAATGACACCACCATCAGAATTATGCTGATTATTATGGGAAGGTGTCAGAGTTCTGGTGCATATTATAGATGAAACAATCTAGATTGTTAGGTCTTGCCTACTGCTTCCTTCCATTATCAACTTTGTCTACTGTTTATTATTAGATGGTGGTCTTTTCTTGCTGCAAGTTCCATGCTTCTATTTATTATTTACTATTTAATCCAAATTCTTAAATGTTCTTGTAGCATTTAGAAGTCTAAATGTTGAAGAGTAGTGATAATAATGGTTTAAAAAGTGTTAATCTTTTTGTTTCTTTTGATTATTGCAGATTGACTGAAGCTAAAGCTGTTGTGTTTGAATGTGGACCTGACTGTGGATGTAACTTCACAGCGAGGACTGAAGTACCGTGGCCTTGAGGTTTGGATTCATTTGTTATTATTATGTATGTCCTTCAGGGGTTCTGCGCAGCGAACAAGGGTTGGCTGTTGGATCTTGGGATACTATCCCTTCAGAGCACCCTTACTGTGAATTCTCAAGGGGAGAAATGATGAAGTTGAGTTACAGAACAATTATCTTGGGACCACCTCCGACCGCCTCCGGCCGCCATGCCCGCCCCTTGTTCTGCTTGCATCGACAAATTCTGTGGCGCTTTGTAGTCTGCAGACGACTTCACTGAGAAGATCGATGATATGATCGAGGCCGAGCGGGTTGGCTGGCCGCCTGAAGCGGGTGAGGGAGGGACAAGAGGAGGGAGGGGAGTTGAAGTGCCGCCATGATGAGTTTCATTTGGGTAGGGTTGACTCCTTCGCTTGAAGGATCAGCTAGGTGATGGTCTTTCGTGCTGTGAGTCATCCATCACAGCTGGACGGGCCGATTTAGAGGAGAGAGAAAAGAAAGAAAAGAAAATCCGTTTTGCGGGCCTCACAATCCTTCTCTCTCTCTCTCTCTCTCTCTCTCTCTCTCTCTCTCTCTCTCTCTCTCTCTCGAATCAAACCATCCATCATTTGTAATGGGCCGTGCTCATGGCGTGTCGGATCATCACCTGGTCCTTCGCGCGAAGGAGCGAACCCGCTCCCATGCTTCTAATGTTGCCATGAGTTTCTAAAGTATAAACTTTTATGTAATTATTCTTGCCATTAAGCTGTAAAAGGTTTGATCACATGATAAATGATGAATTTTTCTTCTAATTTTAAGAATTTTATGCTCTCTTTGGTGGATTCTCTTCACTTGATATTTATTTCCGGTTCTTAAAGAGGGGTGACTATATAAATTACAACCCGATTCGGTTCTATAATTCTCATTTTTACTTTTATGAATATTATCATTTTATGAAAAGTAATTGCAAATTTATTCTTTGAGAAATCTATTTAATGCTTTCTTCATCATATTTTTCCAACCGTTAGCACAGGAGGCTTTGCGTAAATCTCAAGTTGCACATTTGTTTAGAATCAATCTAATTAATTGAAAAATACTTTTTATACACGCTTACAACCCGGGGAATAATATTAATTTATTCTCGTAATGGGGGCCACATGTTTTTTCCCCTCGTGTGTGGAAAAGTCTGGAGGTTAAAAACATGCGGAAAAGTATTTCTATAATTAATTTTTCTGCTGGGTATCATATCGAGTCTGAACATCATGAACAATGCTACATAATCAAATTTTCGTTTTTCTATTCGGTTCGACTTTTTTTTTCTTTTTTCAAGGATTTTTTTTCCTTTTTTATTCTATTTTACTCACTTATTTTATTTATTTTCATTTTTTAGATTTTTTTATTTTTGTTCCCAAATTTTCTTTCTTTTCAATATTATTTGGCTTCTTTTTAATCTTATCTTTTTTAATGATTTTTTTACTTTCTCTCTTGGGAGAAAAATGGAGAACAATGTTGATAACCTCGGGATGGTTAGGTTAATTTGTTCAAAACTATCATAAACTATCACTTTTTATTCAAAAAAAAATCTCTAAACTATTAAAATCTCAAAATAATACCACAAACTATTTTTAGATGTTCTTAAAAAATTTCCCAAAAAGGTTAGAAATAACTCCTCATATAGAGCAATCCTACGCAGGTTACAGATTTTCAAAAAAAAATCATTAACGATATCAAAAAATCATTACATGCATGAGATTGCTCTATATGAGAAGCTATTTCTTACTTTTTTTTTTTTGGAAAATTTTTTAAGAACCTCTAAAAATAATTTGTGGTAGTGATAGTATAGAATTTTTTTGAGAAAACAGTAATAATTTATAATATTTTTGCGAAATTTAGCATATTTATATAGTAAAAGAATGAAGAATTTGATCATTTAGCATTGTTCATGATGTTCTTCATAAAAAAAAAGGAAGAATCATATAAAGAAAAGAAAAAAATTAGTTGGAAAGAAAAGATAATTATGAAAAACAAAAGAAGAAAAGGAAGAGTAAAATGTAGAACTGAACCATAAAAAAGGAAGAAAAAATGGATTGAAAAATAGAAAAGGAAAATTTGGAAAGGAAAAAAAGAAAAGAAAGATTTAGAAAAAAGCAAAAAAAATGTAAAGAAGAAAAGAAGGAATAAAAAAAATTAAAAAATGAAACTAAATTTGGTAAAGGAAAAAAAATGAATGGAAAGAGAAGAATAGCGAACAAACCAAAAATCTGAAAAAATTAAAAAAACAAGAATCTTACCTCGGGGAATTCAACTCCTCTCCATGTAGGAAGTTGAGAGTCCAATGCTCCTTGCATGCAATTAGGGAGTTCGTTTTTCATTCTTGAAAAAGAGAATCTAAAAAGAAATAAAAAATAATTAAAGAAAAAAGAAAATAAAATAAAGAATTCAACACAAAGAAAAAAAAATAATATGGAAAGAATTTAAGAAAAATAAGTAGAGTAGAGTCGTTTAAAGAGCATAATATTTGACAAAATGAGAAAAAAGTAAATATAATTAGAAAAAGTAAGGAAAAATAAAAAGATAAGGATAATTAGAGTTAAAAGAAAGAGGAAAGAAAAAAATATCATAAGAAAAACAAAGGAATAATAAAGTCAAAAAGAAAGAATGCAAAAAGTTTAAAAAATGATAGTCGGTTAAGAAAAAACAATAGAATCAAATAGAAAGAGGAGGTGGGATGCTCGTTGATAAAAAGTAAGGTAAAAAGGGGATACTAGTTGAGAAGACTTGAGAGAGGTTTTTTCTCCCTCTTGATAATCAGACAGTAGTAACAGGGAGGAGGGGAGAGAGGGGTTTTTTTTTTCATAATTGATCTAAGGGGTGAGGAAAAGGCATCTTGAAAAAGAGTGTAATTTAGGTTTTTCATAATTTTTTTATTTTCTAGAAAGTGGCTAGTTACAAAAGAGTGTAATACTACTCATTCTTGAGTATTATGACTTTTCTTAATTTTAAATAAAGCAAATTTTCTCTAAAATTAGAAAGAAATATCAAATAAATAATGGAGAGATGGGTTTTTCTAATATTTAAAAGTCATCTTCTTCCGCTTCATCCCTCCTACATTTTCCTTCTCAGATACTGACATCTCCACTACCACCACAATCTGATAATCATTCATCCACTATTTCTCATTGTCTCCATCTCTATAACTACTAATTTGTCACCTTCTTTTATTCCTGTACTGGCCAATTTATGACGCATGTCGAGATTGCGTCACATGTTCTACCATCTTAGTGGCATCTCGGCACACCTCCAAGCCCAACATGGGCCAAAGAAAAAGCCTCGGGTTCTACTTTGAGTCTACATCAATTCGGAGCCACTTATCAGGATTCTCAACTCAACCGGAGCCGTGCAGTACTCTGAGGATTATAGTCATCAATGCAAAGATTATCTTCGGAGCCACTTTGGCATCTGACACGAAGATTCTCTGAAGCCTGCCGCTCTCCGTTGGTTATAGATGGACTGCACGATCCCTATCGCGGATTCAGTTATGCTACGAGATCATCTCCACGTTCAAAATATTACACGCACTTACATCAATGCAGGCTGTTATGGATAGTGACTGTTATGGATAGTGATGAATATCTTTGCATGTCAATCCCAGCAATCAAGTGGCGTGATCTAGACGGTTATGAGAAAATCACAACATGCAAATCGTACAGTTATGGAGATCCAGAATAGTTGCACTCTCAACGACTGTTGTGGCAGGTATTAATACACTTCCATCTCCATCGAAAAGAGGGAGCTTCTGATTACCATCGAAAATACCAACCACTAGTATTCTCTGCTTTCCTGAAACAATGATACTTATACTTACGCCTGAGGGTCTTCGGTCGACACTACACTGGTGCTCCTAACTTGAAAGATGTTCTTTTTTTTTGTGCTTTTGACAGGATTAATCGAGAGCATCCAATCGTAAGTGGCGAAAAATCCCCACCACATCAATGCTTTCATTGAGAGCTCTTGAGTTTACGCTCAGAGTTCCCTTTCCTTCGCCAAACACTACCTTAAAAAGTTCCTCCACAAATAGCCTCATCAACAACTATGGCCCCTCAAAAGAAGGCCTCTTAACAGACCGGTGCCACGTCTACTAACGCCAAGGGTAAAAACATCATCAACTGGAGGGGACGAGTTCTATTGATCTTCATCCCTCAAGTACCGACGCCGTTCGCGAGCCAGTCAATGAGGAGCCTTTGTTCTCAGCGACTACCCCCGAACGAGCAACCAATGAGAATGAGTCTTGACTACCTGTTGAACAACTCCTTGAAACTCTAGCCCAACTCCAGAAACGGCTAGACGATCAAGAGGCGAAGGCGACTTGCGAGCGCGAAAAGTCCACCCTACAGAGGGAAGCCGCTACGCGCATTCAGAGCCAACTACTCGCTCAGGTCGAGGTACTCCAAAGAGCCCAGATAAGAAAGAGTCCCGCACTCATCCCTCACGGCCGCACACAATGGACACCGCCTGCGCTGGGGGCAGTTGAAGACGTCACCCATCCGCGTCCCCACTCCATAAGGAACGCTCTGAGAAGTGCGAGTGCTCCAAGCCCACCGAGACCCCTCGCATCAAAAATCTTATGGAAATAGTCCGGAAGCGGATCCACAAAGACACACCACAATCCCACGGCGGTCCATGATTCTCCATCCTGTGAATTTCCGATTCCCGTCTTTCAGAAGAAATCATATCCCATCGATTCTCAAAGAAGTTCGTGATACCAAGCTTCAATTGTTACACCAGAGTAACCGACCCTGTCCAGCATCTCTTAGCAGAGTGAGGTGCAGCTTTTCGTGCTGAGAGCACACCATCAGCGTAAGTGTGCAAACTAGTGGATAAGAGGGAGGTTTCCTAACAAGAGGGGAGAATCAGTATGTTCAACAAAACTTCGACTGATACAAAAGTGTAGAAAGAGAGTGTAGCTACCCCTTTTTTTCCCCTACAAGCACTTCCTCACAAAGTGACCCATATCTCCGTAGTTGTGACAAGCCCATCACCTTCACAACTCTGAAAATCGTAGTCATCACACGAAGAAGATGCTTCTTCATGGAATTCTGTTCTCGTAGTTATCAAGCTTTGTGAACAGAACTTGCAGGCGCGTGAAGGTGGTCACCCAAAATTGTGAGTGCTCCTCACATGTCTCTTGTCATTTCGTGATTGTAGAATTCACCAATAAGATAGTTTTGCACTAAACTCAGCTGTGAAAAGTCAAAGTCAGTTGATCTTCGCCCACGGTTGATGTTGTTTTCTTGTCAAAAGCGTTGTCATAATTGTTGCAGTCGAGCTTTTCACCATTCAACAAATCAAAAATAATGTTACTGGATGCTACTGACCTCAGCACATGGAGAAGCTACTTTGGGGTCGCATTCTATTTGGAATTTTGTTTGAAGACACATTTATATTTTCATAATAAATAAATTAAGTAAGATTCTTAAAATTTGATCGTCATGAATCATGTTTGTGCTTTTAAGGTCATATGTCAGTCATGTGTGTGTTTTTCTAAAACAATTAAACTTGTGAATTATAGTTAAAATGTGTTGAAAATGGTCTACAGCTTGAACAGTCTCAGCCTCAAAAGAAACATATAAAAACAACCCCCTCCCAATTTAAGTACCACTTCATGGCACAAGCCACCGAGGGCGTGCACATGGGCACAATTGTAGAATTCATAATTTTTTTTTAATAAATAATGCGTAAAATAATTATTTTGGTGAAAATTAGGGTTTTGATGTAATCTAGACAGTAAGAATCTAAACATGAGACAAAATAAAAAATAAATAAATTTTTACATAAAAAAAAAAAATCAATTCTTCACCCCATAAGCATGATACAATCTCAATCTCAATCAACCAGAAAGTTATCGCAATCCTTACAAAAACTCAAAAATTAGGACTGTGACTATGATCGCAGTTCTCATAAAATATTCTATTTTTGAGTCAACTCTCGCAGAGGACTGCGATCATGAGCCGCAATCCTCATATCAACATCACCATCATCACCAGATTCACGTCCACTAATATCGAATGATTCCTAATGCTTTTCAGATATAAACACAAACAAAACTCATCGCAAGCATAAACAAATGAGATCTACAAAAGATCGATCTAAAAAAAATAAAAAATCAAGGGCTGACCCTAGGAGGGGCCTCCCCGCCCCCTTCCAATCTCCACGGTGACCTGACCACACAGGTGGACCCATGTCTAACTCTGCGTCAGGGTCATGGTTAAGGGAATAGCAATATTGGTGGTGACGAGGAAGAGTAGAAGAGGAAATAAAAATATATAAAGAAGTAGTGGTTTATGCTGATATAGATGAGGCTGTAGCGAATAAAACTATGAAACTGAGTATTTTCTAATTATGAAGCGAAGTAAGTAGCTATAGCAAAATTTTCCTAAACAAAAATAATAAAAAGAACAATGTTCTAAAAATATTATAATAAAAATCTAAAAATATCACCAGTTGTTCTTAATATATAAAAATAACAGTAAAACCACACAACCATCTACAAAACCGATACTAACCCAGCATGACGAGAACCTCAACAACTTATCTAACATCTAATAGAAATAACATATTCGCCAATGTTCAACTATTGATAACCGAGGAGCATAGATGTGGGGAAAATGGTCATCTTAATTGGCCTCGTTAGTGTTGGTTGAGGCTCACCGGCTAAATCAATGTCAAAAGAGGTCTCGCTGTCAAAGATGAAGGTGTCTCGATGAAAGATTAGGTCTTGTCATCAAAGACTATGATGTGTTGTTTGATTGTTAAGGTTTCGTTGCAATCTTTGGGAATCATAGACGATTTTTATAGTTCATGAGAGAAGAAAGGCCTAACTCATTGTTATTAACCCCCCATCCCCCAGTGCCACCCACTTCAGTCAAGTTAGGAAAAAAAAGTTGAAATATACTATGCTGCGACAAAAAAAGGTAAGCAGCAATATGCTATTTTAAAATAGTTGATTACTACATTATTTTTTTAGCTACTTAGAGAACGCTCAAAGTTATTACTCTGTTGCAGGGATTTCTCCCTCTCAGAGTCCCCAGATGGGATTTCTCGCACTCAGATGACAAAAGTTTGCAGGTACCGCTGATGGGATTACCCCCACTCAGAAATAACACCGAAGGCTTACCAAATCACTCCTAAGAAAACAAATCATACTTATGATAGAGATCAATATCTGAAGAGGCATGATCATATCGATTTCAAAAAAACCAAAGGTAAAATAAACAAGGTAAGGTCTAAACAATCATTTTCATTCCAAAGAAATACACATATTTTATTATGAAAATCTTTCCATTCTGAGTACATCCCATCGAATTTACTTGATTACATCTAACAAGAGTAATACAAAGTTCCATTACCTTGTGTTTATATTTTTTTTTGAAAAAAATACAGATGATTCAGATCTAATTCCTCTATCCTGCTGTTATGTCTAGCCACACCTCCGAACTCCGAGGATACATCCTCTAGGGAACGCCTACCGAAAAATAGGACCTCATTTCTCACACCACTGTCCAGAGATCTTCGAATCAGAGAAAAAGTTATCGGGGGTTTCTTCACAAAAATAAAGATTCCTCTAGTAAAAGATTTTCTCCTCTGGTACTGTCATCTTCCGCGCATCTCAGGGAGAATAAGAGATTCCCAAGAAGCCCTACGAGGCCATGACAACACCCCGAGCTCTAGACGGACTCCGACAAGACATACAAGACAGTGATGATGTCATATGTTCTGAGGGAGAGGTCAGAGCTCTGAAAAAGAGAGTGATTCATCGATAGAGCTCCGAGGAAAATAACCCATTTTCTTTTCCTATTGCTCGTCACAATCCAAGCTCGACGCAACGACGACCGACCAGGATGGAACCTCTGGGACATGCAAAAAGGTGATGGATTCACATCCCCTCTAATGTGTAATGAGAAAGAGATCCGAGCCCCACGTGAGAAGCAATTCGCTAGCACACCCAGCGATGAGCTCCCTCTCCCCCTCCCTCGTACACGACATCAGGAAAGAGGCTTTAAACCCCAAGATCGAACCTCGTCCCATAAAAATTTGAGCAACCCAGAACCAAATCACCCGATCCAGTGGGAATAGGAGCCCTGCCTATCACCCTGACGGCGGCACCCCGTCACGACGACTAATGTGTCGTAACACGCTCGTCATGATGACTAATGCAGTGCACCAACCATTTTCCCACTTGGCGAGAGTCTGACCACCATTACTTCCACCTCTTTTTCCTCCCTCTCACATTCCTTCCTCCATCTGATGAGGAAAAGAGAAGAAAACATGGCGACTCAGCGAAGCAAAAAAGAGAAATTTTGAAGTAAAGATTCCTTAGAGAAGATAGAAGTGATATCCATGATATCCATCCAAGGGTTCCACTCTATTTATAGATGGAAGAGAAGTCAAACCGTCTCTAATTTTCTATCCCTGAAAAGTCAAGTCCACATTCCGAAATTTTTGGTCAACCAAATCAGTAAAAGATCAACCATCACCGCCAAAACACGAAGTCCTATCTTGAGCCATAATGGCACCAGGGTTCGATGGGACGTCGGTTACAAGTTTCAAGGAATTCAACCTATTGACATGCGAGCTATCAGCCAGATGTGTGATCTTCAAGTAAATCCAAAAGATCTGCATTTATAATTCAAATCCTCTTCTGCCCGCAAACATCACCATGAACTTAAGGCATTAAAAAGTCTTCTACCAACTCTGCTCCTCCGACTTCCCTTCAGCGGGCCCCAACAAGTGAAAGAGCGGGGGTATCTGTAGTGGTCAAAATCTGACTCGTCCAAGATGGCGACACGTGTGGCTCACCTTCCAACACTCCGAGAAGCATTAGAGCTCCCATCTGAAGTCCATACTATACCCGACCTCCTCAAGATCTTCTCCACTTCGAGGCTCCCTCCGTTTGAAGACTTCAGCTCCGAACCAAACAGCTCCAGATCTTTGCCGAAGTTACACAGTCTTATCTTCCTCCACGTTCATAATGTGTAACACCCTCAGCGCGGGCAGTTATGGACAATGATGGATTTCCTTGCATGCAATCCCAACAAATTAGTACCAGTAATCACGACCGTCACAACAAATCGAGACATGTGCAAATCGTGCGGTAATGAGAATCTCGCCCGTACTCATCTGCCTCCATGTCAATAGCTCAGTCAAGTATAAGTAGACTTTCTCCTCCAACAAAGAGGAGATTCAGATTCCAATCTGTAAACATCCTCTAGATTCCTATAATTCCTGTAGTTTGAGAATTATAGTGAACCTCCTCCTCCCCCCCATAGTTTTTCCTAGTTAAGAGTTTCTATGTAAATCCTCTGCGTCCATTTTTTCTGTGATGTGTTTTATCTACGTGCACTTCTCATTTTCATTCTCCCTTGTGGTGAGCATCAACCGCCCAATCACTTGTGACTAAAAATCACCACCACAATGGTAAAAGAAAGCAAAGAAAAGGAAAAAGAAAAGGAAATGGGATCTGTTAGAGAAGCTTTTAAATTTTCATGTTTGGTTGTATATTGCTTTTTCCTGCAAAATGGTGAAGTCCACGTGAAACGTTCCTAAAAGTGCAAATTGATCCTTTTGACCTAATTTCTAACTCTCTTTCAGTTACTGTTACCATCTCATACAGCATTGCAGAAAAGAAACCAGTTCAAGCGAAACAGAAGAGACCCTGCATCTATTTGGTATTCCTTTCTTAGTTTCTCCATTGGCAAATCAGGATCTGAGAACTATAGACCTCTTCAAACTTTTGTCACATCTGCGATATCATTGTTCTAGAAAATGACACAAGTAAAAAAGAAGCAGTAAAAGTTTGACGATTACTTTCAAATACAGAAAGGGTTCTACACAACTGCATTCATAAACTCAAACATGAAATTCAATGCTTCTGTTCCCTTCATCCATCATCCATTTGATCATTTGTGTATAAGAAGCCGATACGGATAAATAAATACACAAATAGTTAAACATGCATCTAAGAAATCCAGCTCACAGAAATGATTGCATTAGATTGTTCATATTTCAACACACAAATGTAGAATGAAGCATCACGATTCGTAGTCTGCTTAATCTAATCAGTGAAATAGAAGACAACTTAGGTATACAACGACTTTTATCCTTCTTCACACTGTTTCTCCTCCTTACAATTGGATATTGTGAAAGAACTGCAGTTACAGAATCAGCAGAACTGATAAAAGAAGGAAAAGGAAATCCTTTTTTAATTTTCCTGAAGTTCTGATGTCTGGTTGTACATCAACGCGATTTTTTTCCCCCAGTAGCGAGAAACATAGAGTTCTTATCAAAGCAGACCATTGAGGTTCAGTTGACTCCTGCTTTGAATTAAACGCAAACTTGCCACCGCCCATAGAGTCTCTGTAACGAACAAAATTTCTGTCCGCGTAGATGACTTCTTGGTACCACATATTGACGACTTCTTGGGACCTCAAGTTATATCTCCCAGTAATCAGCTACAGTCACCTGAGAAGTTATCCAGCAACCTACATTAAGAACATGAGCCTTTAGGCCACAAAGATTCCTGATGGACCAAAGATCTTCGTCATTGGCGCAAGCATCCAGCCTGAGATGGTGTTTGCTATGGTGCAAATTCTTTATAACAGTCACATGGATTGTCCTCACATCAGCCCTCTATAAATTGGTGAAAGTCCCTGGTCAACGCCACAATGGATTAAAATTGAAATAAAAAAGCAGTCATGTACAACCGTTTACCTCATTGGACTCCCTGTGAGCTCATGCAACCAAGGAGCAGTGCTCCAATATTTTCCTGGATTACGAATTTGTACAGGCAAAGAGAAGATGACAAGGTTTGATATCTAAAAAACTGCATTCCTATTTATACTACAAGAAACACAAAATAGCCAATTGAAATACATAGGTGTGTAACAGAGATAGAAAGAATCATGGAACTGTTCAATCTAAACAGAAAAACATTGGAGTGATGGCATTCGAAAGGAAGAAAAACTTAATAGATAGATATGAGGAGTCCGCAAAATGAACCAATGCAACTATTTGGTAATGAAAAGGCAACATAAAGTGTAAATTTTTAAATCTTACATATTTATCTTTTGTTCTCTTGCTGTATCTGAATCCAATAACAAAGTTGGCCAAAAAACACGTCACAGAAGAAATTGACCCGAAAAATAACCAGATAAGCACTTGATGGTGATAGACATGGACATGGTTAAGGAGTAGGGTGTATGCTACTTGCAAACCCAATAAGCAGCCTTAATATTTCTACCTGTCTGGCTGCAACCCTTTATAGATCATAAAACTGCTCTTTACCCAACTATCTTGTAGGAGTATATCCACTGGTTTACCTTTCCTACACAATACGGATTGATGTAATTTTAAATGTACAGGTAAAAATCAAAAATACAGTTTTAGTATGTATCAGCTCACCATCTGTTTGACTTTTTGAAAAGCTGCTACAGTCTTGATTTCCCACCCTTCTTTCCAGGAATCTGAAGTGAATCATAATGGCCAAAGCCATGATAAAGAACTCGAATTGGGTCATCTTTTCCATATTCTTGTCCATATTCAGCAATGGTTATCAGGCCACCAGATCCCTCATCATGCATATAAACTGTGATGGGCATCCTACCAAAATAAGAGTTTGAGTTGCAATCAAGTACACTCCATGCAAAAGAAAGAAGAAAGAAGAGAAGAACAGGAATAAGAAGAAGAAAAAGAAGAACCCAAGAAGAGGATAAGTAGGCAAAATTTTCACATCCATCTTGCAATCAGAAAAGGAAACTGTTATTAGCTGCTTTCCAACATAGATAACCAACCAGATGATGGACAGTTACCCTGGCAATTTGAGTCTGCAATCTAGACCGATGTAGGTGTGAATAAAAATTTACAACAGCCACGCAAAGTGGAGAGCTTCTGGCAAAATATTTATGTTAATGTAATTATCTGAGAAAAGGAAGAACTATAGTTTTCGTTTGCTGCCGCATTTATTTTTCAAACATGTTGTGCCATCATCAACAACCAACTCAAGCAGGCCTAGAGGTTGGTGTACTGTGCCTGCCTGTAACTGGATGTCACCAGAATTTCTGACATCACCTCCTTGTGGGGACATTGGCAATTTGGGACTGTTCACATGTATTGAAGTTCCTCTTAGTGGAACTACACTAAAACTCCAAAATTGTGGTGAATGTTGAGATTGATATTTTTATGAGGTTAATATTTGTATATTCTAACATGCTCTCGCAGCTGGGAACAGCTTTTTTATGGGTTGAAACATAGGCTTTCGTGTGGCGGTACTTTTATTTAAAATCCAATTTTCAACTGTGCACCCAGTGGGATTTGAACGCGGGTTGCTCCTATACCATATTAAAGTTCCTTTACTACATCAAAACTTTAAAGTTCTAGTAGGGGTTGTAGGTAATATTTTTATGTTCTAACATCACCCAATGGGAACTTTATGAAGTACTAAAGCATGATCTCCAACATATTAAATGGTAGGGTATCCAATTAGACGATGATATTGGCATTTTGGGATCATTTGCACCCATATCATTCTCAAATTGGATACCCTATGATAGGGTCATAGGGTATCCAATTTGATGATCCACTATGTTAAAATTGAGTTACATCATTTAGAGTGTTTAAAAACCAAAATTTATCTTATTTCAAGTTTTCTTACTCATCCATTAAATAGCAGCAAAACGAACAACCAATGCAGTGTTGTCGAGGCACAAAGCGCAGTGCGAGGCACAAAGGACCTAATGTACGTGAGGTGCAAAGCACAAGTGAGGCGATGCGCCTCACTGCAGTGAGGCACAACTGTTTTTTTTGTGTGTGAACAATAAGTTTCGGTGAAAGCATAATACACTATATTTTGCCACTCTAGAAAGGTAAAAATCCTTCAAATCTTCTCCCATATCAGTTAAAACCAGTGAACTATTATAAATAAAAAAAACTACAATAAGTTTTTTCATCATAGAAAAATTAATTACATAAAAAAGAGAAAGAGAAAATACCTTCTGTAAGAAATAGGGACAATCCCAGCAGTGTACTTCGCAATCTGCTCACACAGAGAGAGAGAGAGAGAGAGAGAGAGAGAGAGAGATGGAGAGAGACAAAAAGAGACAGAGAAAAGGATGGAGAGAGAGACGAAAGAGAAACAGGAAAAAAAAGAGATGGAGAGAGATAGAAGAGAGAGGGAGAGATAAAGAGAAAAGAAATATGGAGAGAGAGGGTCTAGAGATATGCGTCGGGGAGAGAGCTGGCGTCGTCAAGAGGGAGAAGAGAGAGACAGCGTCAACGTGTTGTCAAGAGAGAACTCAAAGAAGAGAGATGGCGACAGGGGGAGAAAGAGGAGCCATTAGGGGGAGAGAGGGGGAGAAGAGAGAGATCGAACTGATCAGAGAGGTGGATTTCGCCGGTGCCCTAGCTCAAGGAGGTAGGATTAATTTTCTTCTTTTGTCTTTTTTTTATGTAACACAGGCCGGTCGGGTTGACCCGCTTCATTAGCGGGTATTGATCCGACCCGCCCAGCAACCTCATAGCGATGCGAGGCAACGTCGGGCGCGCATCGGGCCCGCACACTTGCCTGGCCGTCACCACGGGGTGCAGGGTTGTGCTTCGCCTCACGTGCGCGCCTCGATGCCCCTTCGACAACAATGAACCAAAGTAGTGAGTTATTTAGTTTTACGGTTTAGAATATTTAAATCTAACAGAAATTGGTGTTCTAGGGATAGATTTTCAATTTGTATTTCTCAAATCATAAATCAACAAAACTCTCAGTTTTCTCCTATCCATTTTTAGGTTGCTTGATGCATATTTAAGAAATCATAAAAACATTTGACTTTTTTTGGGTAAATTACAAGAAACCCATTTTCATCTATATCCTCCTCTATTTGAATTAACATTCTATCAAAAAAAGTGAATAAATAATCTCTTAAACAATTATTGTCAGGTATTCTTTTAAATTTTTAACAATTATGGTGTTCTTTTGATGGTCATGACATCATATTTATTATATTCCATATTTTTCCTTTTTATATAGTTTAATAAACTTTTTAAAATAGTTTCTTAAAATTAATGAGTTGGGGGCAACTTATTGAGTTTTTTAGTTTACAGGGATAATTTAAAATTGCGATTTTAAATGGTTTAGATGAAGGGGTTTCTTGTAATTTATGCTTTTTTATTTATAGGCATTTTAAATGGTTTAGATCATATTGAATGACTTGAATGTTTCATTTGAGTTGATCTTACTTAATAACATGTTAGCTTTAATATTATAGCTAGTTAACTTAACTAATTCAACTAACTTGAAATAATTGGAACTAGTTTGCAACCAAATCTTAGCCATTTATCTAGGTTAGGCCGAAAGATGATCCAACTATTAATTCAACCTCGCTCTTCTCGTTGTCAACCCAAGGATCAATTAGAATTAGTCAAATAGACTTTATAACAATTTCATCTTCCCACTTGTGATACCTGATATTGCTCTTTGGGAAATATGATAAGCGACTAAAACTCACAATCAACACCTAACCCCTTATCAAATATTAGGCACAATCGGACTCCTGCAAATCTAACTTGCAATTGTAATAGCATTTAGATTAGCCAAATTAACTAGCAATCTATTAATGGATGTTCATCCAAAATATTAGTTAGTGAACTTTTATAGCCTCATAATATCCCAGTTTACCATGGATTTCCCAGGTTTGAAGATAAAATGCACCACTACATATGAAAAACTTTCTGTTTTCTTGCAAATGTCATTATTTTCATGTGATAAGTTTTCATGGCCAACTTGCTAATACATTCCTATGCTAATGTACCAGTGCAAGATTCTGTGGGAATAATGATAGTCAATTACCATTGCATGCATATGGTAACTAAGTAAAACTCTCCCATGTAATTTAAAGTGCAAGATTCTAAATATTTGATCTCCAGCAATTTCATCATAGTAATTGTAAGATATTCATGCAATGCATCCTGTCGACCTTGATATCTCGTAACCAAAGAATTATCTCATAATTAATTCAAGAAATAAAACCTCTTTGTGTAGACGAAATAATAGCTATTATTTTATTGATAATCACTAATAATAAAATGCGTCATGTATAAATTTATTTTGGTTATATTTGGCCATGATCACACTCTTGAGGCGTCCTTCAAGCAAAGACGCTGATATAGCATCAAAAAGTCTAGATATTATCCCAAGAGGTCAAACATATGGTTTAACCTATATTTCTGTTTTCTGAACATAGCGAGGCAACACCAAAATTAAACCTATAAACCCAATATGTCAATACCTATAAATCCTAACTATTAACCAACATTATGAGACTCGTCTCCCCTCCTCTTCTTTACTATAGGATGAACCAATGTTCAACCCACATCATTACCATGATTTTGAGCCCCTATCTTTAAGACAAGACAAGCGAAACCCCAAAATTTCCATCTTTGGCTTGTATTCAAGGCTTCAAGCCCGTAATCATGTTGCTTCATCATTGTTTGTTTCTAGATTTACCCCTCCCCTTAAAATCTATCGTGAACAAAGCAACATGCCTAAAGCAATATGAACTTGTCCACCATGGTTCTGAACCTCTTTGACACCAACTTGCCGCCGACGTAAATATAATTTTCTTACATCCACTTTAACCTTAAGTTTCATGTGTGCACCATTATCTTTGCAAATAACTCTGCACAAGCAATTGAACTCCCCCTCACCTTCAAATCTCTAAAAAGATTATGGGAATATGATTACTATCTTCACCTTAGGCCCAAAGGGGAACTATCATTAGAATTATCATATCGTATTACGTGTAAGACACCTGCTCTGAAGCTATATTAGCAGCCTCCAAGCCATTTGGCCGCAAATTTCGCATGCAACTAACCATGACCCTCCATTCTTATCCCGCCTACGCTTTAAAACTTTTCACTTGAAATAAGTCTCTGACTACAATAATCACTTCCACCCACTGATATATACTACTATATGACGCATTCTCGATCCTCACTTACACTGCCTAAAATAATGTCGCGTCTTCTTTCCATCAATCATCGACAACTCCCAGTTTGTAGATGTTTTCCAAGTCCATCACCAAATTATTCATAATCTTGTATCGATATTAAATCTTGACGGATCCATCTACGACCTGATGGTCTCAACCTTCGGTCAAATCTACCAGTTCGTAATGATTTTCACTATGTCACAAGTTACCACAACCTGATGAATATCAAAGTGTTCTTGCTACACAAATGCATATCAATAATGACATATGAATAGGTAAAATTAAAAGAAGAGTATATTTATATGGTAGTTTAAGATTATTGTTGATCTCTAAATTTTTATTTATTTTCTAACTTATTTCTTTTGTTTTATGTAATAATGTAAAATAGTATAGATTTTTCATGTGCAACGCACATTCATTATATTAGTACATACAAATATGGATGCTATGTTCATTATCTTATACTGTATCTTGGAACATTTTTAGTAATAATTATATGTAAATAAGAGTAATTATTTCCCCATATATTTTACATTCGATAAGTTGCCCCTATGTGTACACAAAATGTTCAGTAATTATGCCCAAACAATCTAATGGATGTTCTTTCATTTTATCATGCATCTGAATTGCCTCGAACTTATGGATGCCTCATTTCTTATCCTATCTTTTCACTCTTCACAGCATATCTACTTCAAAGTTCTTAGTTAAGTAGCACTTATCTCCACAATATGGTATTTCAGTGTTATATGTTTGGCCATATAGTCATCTCATAAAATTTTGCTAAATTGCATAACAATTCCTTAAAGTTTCCTTGTGTTTGCACTTTAGTACCCTATTGTTTGCTTGCCTGTGTTAATACCCCAAAGATAAAAATTGTACTGTCTACATCCTTGAGCCGTTAACGACAGAGATGAAATGTTAGCCCTTGCTCTCTTACAGACCCTAATTCCCAAACTGAAGTGTGAATCCAACAAAGAGTTAATCTAAAGTTAGTTTTCCTTTTGAGTTGGGGAATTATAGGATCTCAATTATAATAAACAACAAACCTCCATTGGTTTCCATCGCTTTCATTGAAGTTGATTTGGCTCCTAGTAAAGTCAAAGCTTCACATCTTAATTGCATTCATTCTGTAAGCATTATTTGTCCTTTAGAGTCGTGCCTTTATGCCTTTTTTAATCACGACATGCAAATTAAGGCATTTTTCTTTTGA
Source organism: Agave tequilana (assembly GCA_038442645.1). NCBI lineage: Eukaryota > Viridiplantae > Streptophyta > Magnoliopsida > Asparagales > Asparagaceae > Agave > Agave tequilana. The sequence goes on along the minus strand of JAVJIF010007990.1, from coordinate 56,480 downwards.
TTTTTTTTTTTTGGGCGGTGGGGGTGTCCTAAGGAGGACACCACGGAGTTTGGGTTAAGTTTATGCTATTTCAAGTGACGTGGGAAGTTGGAATAAGAAGGATTTGGTAAATGACATGGGTGATTTACATGAGAAAAGGGATAGGTTACAATTTCTAGAGTTTTTTTTGAAGAGAAAAGAAGGAGAAGAACAATGTTGGCATTTAGTTTCAGAGGAAGGCAAAATTCTCCAGAATGGATCACATGTTTTGCACATAGGAATCTTCCCTACGATATTCCAAAGGTTGGGTGATGGAGGGAATGGAGACACAAAATCCATGAAACTTTTGTGTATTTTAAAGTACGAGGGAAAACAAAAGGGTATCAAAGTGTTGACAGGGAAACTTTGAGGGATTATGCACGGGTTTCCAGTCAAGTTTGTGGGTAGTAGTAGTAATAATATCTTACTCTAGGTGACTTCTGGACTTTAACCATGATGCCTTGATTATATGATAACATCCTCAATGTCACCATCATGATAAATACTACATCTTAAGCAGAGAAATGATCATATATATCGAATACATGTGTTTATTAAATCATAACATGAATACATCCATATTATTTTATCATTCACATCATGAAGTTAACTTCATTACAAAACGCACCCTAATAGAGCCAAGTTTCTAGCTATCTTCATTCAATTCTAAAACAAAGTCAAGCTCACTTTCAGATTTAGATTCTTTGGTCCCAGTTTTTCACCATATTTCTAAATATAATTGCCACTGGTGGTTCACTACTTTGTCAACATTACAATAGAAGAAGAGAAGCAAGGAAAGAAGATAGCTAACCTCTAAAGCAATGGGAACGGGACTTGAAAAGAATGTAAACTCTATAATAGTTATTAGTACTAATAATGGCTCAAAGGAAAGCCTAGTTTGGTGTTTACTCTTTTATCTGCTCCCTTATTTTCTCTATATTTTCCACCAAAGATAATTCAGTCAGATTATTTTAGTATGTGAGATGAGCCAAAGACATTGTTGTGTCTGTGGTCTAGATTGTACGACTGAGCGGAACTAAGACCCTCGAACCTTTCATCGGACATGGAGTTCATACAAGATTTTAGCAAATATATGAAAGAAAAACACAATAGACACAGTAAGCTACATGGTTCAGTCAAACCCGGCCTACCACACACGGGGAGCAGTATTCAAAGTCTCAATTGAGTCGACTCGGCCGAGTCGTATCCGGAACGGTGGTGGCCGTTCCGAGAACGCGACGCGAGTCACATTTTATGATGGAATTTGACCTATTCGGGGATGACTCGGCCGAGTTGCGATATAACTCAACTTACTCGATAGAGTCGACCGATTCTGCTTCAGAATCTAGTAAGCACCGAGTCGTGACCTGGATCTGGATAAAAGGAAAAAAACAAAAAAAAACACTCACCAGAGCCCCGATCCGGATCTGCTTCCTTCGCTACCGTCTTCCGTCGCCCTTCGCCACCGTCTTTCGTCTTCATCGTCTTCTGTCTTCGTCGTCGTCTTCCGTCACCAGAGTAGGTAACTCTCCCCCCCCCCTGTCTCCCTCTGATCTCTCTCTTTGTCTCCCTCCCTCTCTGTCCCTCCCTCCCTCCGCTCTCTGAGGGGAGGGAGGGAGAGATCGAAAGGATGGAGAGAGAGCCTCTCTCCCTCTGATCTCTCTCTCGCCCGATCTCTCTGTCTCTTAATCTTTTCTTTTTTCTTTTTGTTTAATTTTTGGGGCTTTCTTATATTTACCCCCCTCAAATTTTTCATATTTCTAAATTTACTCCCCAAATTATCATATTTCCCCAATTATTCCTCAAAACATAATTAAGACACCCCCTCCTCTCTTTCTCTATCTCTCGAGATGTTTTGGACATGTGGTACATAAATATTGATGTCAAGATTTTTTTTAAGATTTGTAGTGATTTTTTTTAGAATTTTTTAAGATCTCTATGTGACGTTTTGCGCGTATCGCCCGAGATCGATCCGCGACCAACGCGTCTCAGTACCCGCCGAGTCGGCCGAGACCGCGACTTTGACCCCTGACGGGGAGAGCATTGACAGAGATATATTGGAGGACAATACAGCAATCACACACCTCAATCCTTTTTCTCAATACAAGTATGAACACATGCACTTGTCTCACCAAAAATTAAAGTCATACATTGATGAAGAACACCTTTTCCAAAGACGAAATCAATCATTCATTGATGTCAAGCATCTTTTCTTGGCTTGATCTACAAAGAGGTATTCATGGTTCTATCTACTTGATCCTCCTCTCTCTCCTTCTTAACCTACATCTTTGCCTCCAAAGAGTTCTGTGCCTCTTCCCCTTTCATAAACTCTAGATTATCAAACTCTATATAAGGAATTTTGATAACCCTAAAACTTTGAGAAAGATCTCGGTCATCGATCTCGAAGAAATCGACTCATTTTGAGAATCCTTTTAACTAGTCGTGGGACTCTCTTGAAAATAAGACACTTCCACAACAGACACATTGAAGTTGCACACTTCAAAATCCACCTAGTAATAAAAGTTATGGTATTGTTCATATTCGAAACTAATAGTCTTCATAGCTCACCAGACCGACAACAGCCAAAGTATGCTTATAAATAAAGCTAAATTGTCATTTAAGGTGTTTTTTGGCAACGAATTGAGGGGTTAAAGGAGGATTAACCACTCTTTAACCAGCCAAGCACAAAAAAGTGCACATATAATAAAGGGGTTAACCTGCCCTAACTTGCCAAACACAAAAAAGGCATAAGGAGTAAGATAACCAATCTATACAAGACAAGTGGAGTAACCCCCTCAAAATGAGAGTTTTATTAATCCGCCTCTTTCAAGGAGTTAAGAGATAACCCCTCTACATATATATAGAGAAGTGTTGTAATCCTTCCTCCTTCCAAACACCAATAAAAGTAGAACAATTACATTTAATCCTTACCTAACACATCAACTAACTTAATCCTTTTTCTCCAAATATTAGCTAGCTTAATCTTTTTTCCTAACCTCTCCTCAAAACTTCGCCAAACAGAGTGTAACGATTTAACCTTGCAACACAAATGTTTTTAACCTTCCCAATCACAATATCTTCCAGCAAGAATTTAATCAACATATGATTACAGTCTTACCTCTTTGCATTAGTTATACATGAACTCACAAGGCATATTCAGGGGATAGTAATATGGTGCAGGTTGTTTGTGAGAATATCGTGTTAGTTGATGAGACAAGAAAAATTAATTTCGAGAGTAGAAAGGTGGAGAGAAGTTCTAGAATCTATAAGTTGAAGGATGAAATTGATACATGGAATTGCTTTATCAAAAGTATGAGAGAAATGAGTTTATAGATCACTTGATGTCCAAGGAGTGACTATTTTTTCTACTAAAGATCAGTCATTCATCATGACGGTCACATTGAGGATGTTAGTCATAGAATATGTCACAAAACCACTTCACACAGATGTAGGCTAACTATGGATATCAAGGTAAATTAACACATAACGCTCACATGTTCGGGCACATGTAAAGGCCTCTACCTGACTCACTTGGAAAGGCAGAATTAGATGGGGAATATAAAATGGTGAAGTTTGAAACCGAGACCTCTTGAAAACTAGTGTTCTTATACCATGTCAGAAAACAACTTTATTCAAAAACTTCAAGCTATAAATTGTATAAACAACATGCCATGCTTTCTGAGTTGGCATTGGACGATTACGAAACAACATGCCTAGAAAACGTGTAACTCAAATGAGAATTCTGAGATGGATATTAATGAGGGACAATACAATGAAAGATAGGATAAGACAGAGTGTACCAACATGATGTTAGAGATGACTTTCATACAAAATAATATGAGGAAGAACCCAATGAAATGGTTCAGGATCTTAGATATGTGCAATGGGGACGAACAAGTCAGATAGGAGGTTAGGATTATAGTTTCATGGACTGGGGGTAGACCTTAGAAAAAAACATGGATGGGGCAATTAAAGAGATTTGATCAAGGTCTGAAATACCACTTTGATACCAATATCTTGGTCTGATGGTAACCGAAACGATACCCGATATTGCTGATACAACGAGATGAAACAACCAACAAAAATGACCAATTTTGCTGATTCTGGTACCATATGGACGATACTGGTACCAAGATTTCAAACATGGTTGTTAATTTAACATAGAAGATGGCCAAGAGATGGTCCTTGATACAGAGTTAAAGTGAGAAAAAGAATTCATGCGGCTGATCGTAAAGAATTCAGATAAAGCCTTTAAAGTTGTTCTTGTTGTTAATCATTATTGGAGACATTCTGGTCTATTTCTGAATAAAAGAGCAACAAATCACCAATTCCAATGAAATAATGAAAAAGTTACAAGATTTAGACATTTCAATCTAAGCAACAAAGTGACAAACTTTACGATAAGTCAATTGTCTACTTAATATTTATGCAAACAACACAAGCATTACAGAGCGAGAGCGCGCACCGAGAGAGAGAGAGAGAGAGAGAGAGAGAGAGAGAGAGAGAGAGACTTACTGGAGAACATGGGATGCCATTAGTAATTCTGGCTCGCCTCCCCATACATGTGGCCTCCTAATTTGGGAGACATAGTCATCAAAATCGCCCTCAATAAACCTATAAAAAATAAGGAAAGTGTGTATGAGCCAGTCCTTTTGTAGTTCTGTATTATTCTATAAATTACAAATTATTGTTTGGAAATACATATGACCCCCTCCCCCACCGCGCACCCTCCAATACACATACACACACGTACAAACAACAAACACACACAAAGTACACGCTGGAATGAAATAGTTCTGCATTTTTACACCATCATCCTCCCTGTCTCGACATTATTAAACATTTTAAGACCATTAGAATTGGATTGTGAATTGTCAATCCAATCCATCTCTGATTGTAAAATTGGAATTTCAGTACCATGTAACATGAGATGCTGAATGATATATTCTAATGTCAATGAAGAGGGGAATTTTCAATTTTAAAGGGTTTAAGAGGTTAGTTAGTCACCGAAAAAAAGAAAAAGGTTACTAGCATTAGTTGCTTCCAAGAAAAGCTTCAAGGGGTTTTGTGCAGCTTATCTTGTTCATATCTATCTATGTTAATGCAGACTAAAATTAAGATTTACTATGAAATCAATTTTATTTGGCTGGTTAGAGCAGTCTTTTTTGTGAATTAAGTACTATTAATTATTACCAGTAAACTAAATAAACTCACCATTCCGTCTCGGAACGCCTCTTAACAAACTCATCTGCAACCTGAATCATATAAATAAATGAGAACAAAGGAAAGGAACAAGGACTTGCTAGACAACAAAAAAAGAAACCATCCATTTCTGTAATGCAAATTACTGTGTTTCGTGAAATAATCATAACCATACCAATGCCCTCAACTCATCTGCTAGATCTCTCTGGAGAGCTTCATTAGGTGATGACTTTCCAGAACGAATACATGCTCCATGAGCCACAGATCGGAACAAGCATCTCCCATCTCCCGGTATGCCTTCAAGATGAATATAAAACCATGGAAGTTCAGTTCCATTATACATTCAAACTGACCAAACTCCAACTAAACAAAAGTTGTCATATTTACCAGTTACGGTGTAATCAGTGTACACTTCCTTTCCATGAGAAGTACCGGTGGATGATATATTATTATCAGCATTCCTGTTGTTATTTCCCACAGGGGATTCTGCACGAGATGCCCCAAATGTTGAAAAGCTTAGACATGCTCCAAAAGAAGCACCCCCTGCTGCCCATGAGGTACGTTTTGTGCTCCAGTTGACTCTTGAACCTTTGTCAAATGCAGGAATAGAGAGCCTTAAATTCATGCTTCGGCACCTTGATGATAGCCCAAGACGCAGTTGACGTCCCACTGAGCTCACTGAAGCAGCCACCTTTAGGGATGGAAGCCTCCTATTTGGTTGGAAAAGTCAAAATTAAGATGACACCCCTTGGATGCTCTGGATCCAAAGGACGAGGAAAGAACATCCATGTATTTTCGCCGAAATTGGGTGGAACGAAGGAAACTGCAGGAGTTGGATGACGCAAGCCGAAGCATCTGCTTCCAAATACTTACCACCTAAAAAGACACTTGTGAAATATTTACTGAAGTGGAGTATTTACTGAAGAACAGGGCGTGGTTTAGGAACTGATCAGACTGCTACAGGAATACACATCTGAAAAAGAACAAATTATTCACGTGTTAAATATCCATGTATTGGGAGAGAAACCATGCAACATGTGGAAGGTCTCTTTGTTTTTGTTTGCATGTTATCACTACTTCCCAGCAATTCAGCCAAAATATTTCAGATATGCATGACTTCAACCTGTTCACAGCAAAGAACCTACATAATGCCATTGTCTGCAAAACATATTTTTAATTACCCTCTGGTGATACTCTACACAAGACCAAAATCAAGCACCATAAACCTCAAAGGATCTATATAATGGTTATTCTTTTAAACCAAGTTAGGATTAAATGGTAAAGAATAGACTTTAATGGCAGGCATGCATGCATGCATATATATATATATATATATATATATATATATATATATATATATATATATATATATATGAGAGAAATGTAAATCAGCTGACACAGGAGGTAACTCCCTCCTATGTCGCACTCAAAAATCATATTTTCTGAGTGAATTTTCAAGATCCGACCGCACATTATCATCTTCATATTCTAAGATATACATATATAAAAAATCAAATGATTTGAAGTTCTTTTACTTATTGATCTAATCGTTCCATTTTATTCTATTGTTAAAAAACCGTTAATGTTTGAACCCAAAGAAAATGGAGTAAACAAACTTCAAATCACTTGATTTTTTACATGTATATATCTTAGAATATGAAGATGATAATGTGCGGTCGGATCTTGAAAATTCAATCGGGAAATTGATTTTTTAGTACGACATAGGAGGGAGTTGCCTCCTGTGTCAGCTGATTTACATTTCTCTCTCTCTCTCTCTCTCTCTCTCTCTCTCTCTATATATATATATATATATATATATATATATATTCTTGCATACATGTGTACGTATGTACGTAAATACGTAGAGACATGCGTGTATAACACACACACGTGTGTGTGCGCGCGCGCGCGCGCATTAACATAATATATGTACATATGTAGACATACATGTGTGCATTTGCGCATGCACGCGTATGCACGTGTATCTGTGTGCACAAAGCTTCTTAGTCGGAAGAAGGGACTCATAAGGAATGAGGGGATTCACATAAATCACAACATAACAAGAAAACCTTTGTTATGTATTCAGCTATCTGTTAGGATATTTTAGGTAACTTAGCGCTAACTAACATAAGCATATCCATATTTACTCAGAATATCTACATTGATCAAAATTACTAAAGATAAAGATTGCAATGGTTGCAGGGGAGAGATGCCCTGGCCGCCTCCTCTCGCCCAACCTCTCTCCTTCATTTCATCTTAAAAAGCCTATCATAAAGCAACAACTCCAATAAAAAATTACATTTTTTTCTCTTCTAAATTTGAGATCTAATTGTAGTAAACTCAAATCCCTCATCCAAATCATCATTCCTCAACAGAAAAATCCTTTACCTCCTTAAAATTTGAGAACTCACCAAAATCAAGCCTTTCTTCCAAAAAAGATCCTCTATTCCAAGCCCACAACTTGTTTCTTATCTAGATTTGAATCATTTGATTACTTAGATGTTGTTGAGATCTTCGAGTTAGGTTTGGAGGATGAGAAAGAAGGGGCTAGTGTTCTTTGCTCCCCCCCCCCCAACAATCTTCTCTCACAGCGCCTGGCATATATGGCCGTGGGAGGCTCTCATCAACATTGGGTTTCAATGTGTTGCGATCATGGCGACCGGCATATCCAGCCATGGTGGATTACAAGGGAGTTGATCTAGGGCAAGTATTATCATTGCGTCCGGCGGATCAGGCCATGACGCTTGAAAATTATGTGGGTGGGGTCATGGTTAAGAGCGCATCATGGAAAAGAGGGGGTTGTTTAGATGTATCTTCATGGTGTCTGGAGTATCAGACCATGTCGATTTGGATCTGTTTATTGTCTCCACGGTGACCAACATATCTGATGATTGGGAGATAGATCCAAGTGCAAGAGGATAAGCCCACTAAGATCCAAACTTGTTTGATGATCTAGGGCTTTTCGATTTTATTGAATTATGTGAATTTGGAGCTACAATCAAGGTAGCATGACTACCATGTCGTGAACTACTCTTTAGTTTGATCCTTCAAGGATTACTTGATTGGGGCTTACTTCCCAGTTTGCTTGCTGCGAGCTGACTTCTTCCATGGCATAATATTGCCCATCTAATCAGTTGTCTATACTGTCCAGTTTATTACCAGTACTTGTTTGTATTTTTATTTGCTTTAGTTATGTAAATCTCTAAGGTTGCAGACTTTCGGATCCTTTCCAGCAGGAAAAGAAAATGTGGATAGGTGGTCCAGATCTGATTAATAGCCTCAGTCTTTTAATCCTACCAGCAACCAGTAGTGATCTGCTTGCATTCTTAGATAATATGTAAGGGCTTTTTCCTGGAAAGAAATCTTAGTTCAACCCTGATTTCAACAACCAACATTGCTACAACACTGCCTACATGGTCCACATCTCTACTTGAGGTCTGATACATGTTGATGGGGACAACCATACTTCAAATCTATTTCGTACTCCAGAAATAGCAACCTGAACTGCCCAATTAGTCATTGAACTGCCTACTTAATTACTGACCTGTCTACAGAAATCTCATTAGCTTGAATCAACCAGGTCGGACCTTAATCAAGACCATTAAAATGAGAGCATCGGACATGATACCCTAATGCTCAGTTTTGGAATTTGGAGTTACTACCCATAAGTGCATTATGCCTGAATAACTGCACAAAAAGCCGAACAAACCAGGATATCATCTTATTGTCTTCCTTGAACATGGAATGAAGACTCGGCCGAGTCGTATCCGACTCGGCCTGAGCCGGGCCGAGTCTGTTGCCCGAGTCATAGTATGGGGCCGAGTCGAACCCGAATCGGGTTTGACTCGGATCCGACTCGGTCAACTCGGCCGAGTCTTCATAGACTTGGCCGAGCTGGCCGAGTCGGATCCGAGTCAAACCCGAGTCGGATCCGAGTCACCCGTGATCGCTTATAGGGGGGGAGAGAGAGAGAGGACCCGCAGATTGTCGTTTGCTCTCGATGTCTCTGATAAAAAAAAAAAACTTCAGATCGCCGTCGTCGTCGCGGTCGCAGGGCCGTCGCCGTCGCAGGTACCCCGCCGTCGCCACTCTCCCTCTCTCTCTCCGTCGATCTGTGTCCCTCTCTCCCTTTGCATCTCTCTCTTCGTCGATCTCTCTCCCTCTTTCTCCCTCCGCGTCCCCTCTCTCCCTCTTTGTCTCCGTCTCTCTCTTACTTTCTCTCCGTCGATCTCTCTCCCTCTCTTTCCCTCTACGTCTCTCTGTCCCTCTGTCTCCGTCTCTCTCTCCCTCACTCTCCATCGATCTCTCTCCCTTTCTCCCTCTGCGTCTCCTCTGTCCCTCTGTCTCCGTCTCTCTCTTCCTCTGTCTCCGTCTCTCTCCCTCTTTCTCTATGTCGATCTCTCTCCCTCTCTCTCCCTCTCTGTCCCCGTCCCTCTCTCTCCCTCTGCGTCCCTCTCTCTCCCTCTCTGTCTCTATCCCCTCTGTTCCTCTCTCCCTCTCATCTCAGTATTTTATTCTCAATTATTTGAGTTTAATTAATTTAAATTAGTTTAGTTTAGTTAAACTTAATTTAGGTTAATTTAAATGAATTTTGATGTCTATATTTTTTACGATTTGTCATGATTTTTTCATAATTTTTTTAGCGTTCTATGTAGCGTTTTGCGTGTATCATCCGAGTCCGATCCGAGTCGCCGAGACCGATCCGCTCGGTGCGGGCCGAGACGACAACCGAGACCGAGACTTTGAACCATATCCTTGAATATCATCTAAATGACACAAAGAACAGCAAACACATTGTAACATTGATGCCTCCCTCCCTAATTATAGTGTAGTAGCAAAAGTACAGATTCACACTTCTCAAGAATAAGTGTTTACGTCTGTCTTGGGCTTTCAAAAGTTGTACCATAGCAAGTAACATTAAGATGAGGATAATTTTAAAAGCCTGAGTTTTATGTTGAAGAGAAACTCTCGGTAGTTAATTAAACCATCAATGGATGTCTTAAAAGTGGTTTAATTGTTGTTAACGATTTTATGGTTTTCATATAACTCTTAAAGGTATTTGTTTTCTATCAGATTTCTATTTTATTTCATTTGTCATTAGATCAGGAGTTGAACCTGGAAAGAAGCGGGAACATTTCCAAACATATACATTTAACTTAAGATTTGAGTTATGGATTGCATCACAGAGGGTTTGATTACAAGGCCGTAAATATGCCCCCACCCCCCAACCCCCGGGAAAAAGAAATCCCTCCTTTTCCTCTCTTTGCATTGACATGGAGAGAAAATCTAGACATAACCAGAAATCCCCTTCTAGCTTGGTCATTTACAAATTATTCTCTATTATAAATCAGTGGATCAGTATAGTTTTATACACAGGTTTAACTTAAAGATTAGAGGTGTAAAAAAAGATCTGTGGTGGAGAATTTCCAATGCGATTGATCGAACGGTCAATCTCGCATCACAAATGAGGGGGCTCTATCTAAATCGGGAGGTGAAACATTAGGTTTCAACATAGTAGACAGGTGGAAACAAAAAATTTTTACGTGGAAACCCAAACTGAAAAAAATCACGGGAAGGAGAGAGAATTCACTATATTTTCTCGAGATTACAGTGAACTCTGTGGAGTATTCTTGTGTTTACAATTTCTTTGATCCTCCTCTTTTTCTCCATGGATCTCTAGGTGTATAAGTACTCTATAGCATTGTAACTGATGGTGCAGATTTTTCAGATCTCCACAATTGGACGATTTGCACGTTGGGATCTTTGCATAACAGCTCAGATTGATATACTTTATTGTTCGGATTGGCATGCCGAGATATCCGCCACTATCCATAACTGCTCCCGTTGAAATAGGAGAGTATTTAGAATGTGGGGATATCATGACAGCATAACTACCTTCGCGATCCGGGAAACCCTGCTGCTGAGCTGTGTCCAGTGGAAGCGAGAATCTCGACGGAGAGCCTATGTCGTGGAGGTCGGGGAGAGATCTGGTAGTTGTGGATGTCGAGGAAAGAAAAGGCATAAGGCTCTCTCTCCTCGGGGTTGATGTGAGCTCGGGGCAAGGCCCGAGGCTCTCTCCTCAGGGTTGACTGTGAGCTCCGGGCAAGGCTCGAGGCTCTCTCTCCTCGAGGTTGAATGTGAGCTCGGGGTAAGACCTGAGGCGCTCTCCTCGGGGTTGAATGTGAGCCAACTGGTATCTCGAGTTTGATGTCCACTTGAGACACTCCTGGTGCAGGGGGACACGAGTGATCTTGAGGAGTGATCAGATTCTGACCACTACAGATACCCCCCGCTCTTGCGATTACTGGAGTCGTGGGAAGGGAATCGGAAGAGCAAAGTCAGTGAAAGCCTTTAAGTGCCCTGATTTTTCTAGAAGTTTAAGTGAGGATATGGCTCATCACAGCGTATCTTCGTGGAGACCTGACGGTCGTAGAACATCTAGATTGTTAATTAATGCATATCTTCAGGGCTTGATCTGGGGACAGCTGGCCTCCAAACTGGCGTCTTTTCGAATCTCCTTGTTATGATGGATTAGATTGTGTGGCAATGGCGCTTGATATCTCGATGATTTGACATGACGAAAATCTCGAGACATGGACCGATTTTCTTGGGGATTGAAAATTTGAACGGGAGACACTCTAGCTTCTCCATTTACAAATAGGGTGGATCCTCGAGAAGAAATCTGCTTATCCTCTGAAAACTACTTGCTTTCAAAACTCTTGTTCTGATGGGCTACGATGTCTTCCTTCTTCGTCCGGTGGAAGAAAAAAGAGAGGATGAAAGGCAGTTGTTGCGCTCCTGATGTTCAGGATTCCAATAGTCGGGGAACTTCCGTCTTTGCGATGAGCTCGTCAGAAACGTTAATTTTTGCGACGAGGCCCGGCTGTCAGGCAGGATAGGCAGGGTTCTTACTTCAACCTGGTCTGTTCGTCTGGTCTCTGATCAAATCGGTCCAGTCTGGTCATGGGGCGTGATGTCTCTCTTTCCTGAGAGCATGTATGAAGCAAGAATGGGGGCTGAGCAGGGCGTGTTTGATGATGGTTCCGATCTCATCGTCGTGGCATGTGTATGATCTTCATTCCTACTGAATGTCGTTGCTTTTTCTGTGGGAATTCTTTCCTTGCAGCAAGCAACTGGAGAGAAGCGTGAGGGTACTCCCCCGGATCTCTGTTGAAGAATCGCCTCCTCTTCCTCGGCTCGAACTTCCTCCTCGAAGCAAGAGGTTTGGCAGTAATATCATCACTGTCTTGCAGCCTTCAGTTTGCGGCCAGAGACGTGATTTCTTTGCTTCTGGGTGTTTTCCTGGGAGTTCGCAGTATCATCGCCCTCATGGAAGTAGTGGCTTCCTTGTTTGAGAGTCATCTCTTGGATGATGTCGTGGACGTTGTGGCGAAAAGTGTACCTGATTCTTTTCAAAGACTTACAGAAATATGATGTGACTTCATCTTGTTAGATGTAATTATAATGTTGAAAAGACTTGTAATGAAAATGTAAGGACTTGTAAGGAATAAGATTTTGTTTTGTGCGTGAATAAAAGTAAGGGTAATTGTGTTGATCTTGCATGTATTACTGAATTATTAGTTTGCTTGGAACTGGTTGCTTCTGTGGAACGTTGACCAGCTCTCTGGGAGTTTTGTCCTGAAAGTGCTCTGGAATGGTAGGGAAGAAGGATGGCACAGTTCCCGAGTAGGGGGAAATCCCATTTGCGGTACCTGCAAGTAATTCCTCCGAGCGGTGGGATCCCGACTGCGAAGTTGGGTTCGCATTTGCTTCCGAGTGGGGGATATCCTATCTGCGAAGTTGCGTTGTCAGGGCTCTGAGAGGGGGAAAATCCCTGCAACAGAGCTCGGACCCCGATAGGGAAATCACACTGTGGAGTGACTGGAATGTTTGTAAGATGGCATGTCGTCGCCTCCGAGTGGGGTCAATCCCATCTCGAAGCGCATAGACCGAGGATTGGATGTAGTAGTTAAGATGCGTACACATGCATACAATGAGACATTTAAATAAAAATAGTATATGCAACACTTAATTGTCAGGCATACACAAAATTGAAAACACGGTACGTGTCGCTTCTATCCTCAGGGGAGCAATTGGAGTACGTCCACACGAGATTGGTACGTCAAGAGAATAATCCAATTAAGAAAACCCTCATAAATATACCTAAACACATGTGGTCGTATCCTCGTCGGGAACTGCATAAGAATAGCCCGAAGTGAGGATACAACCCAACGGCAGATTGGATGCATTTCTGGATAGGGGCCCATACTCAGAGTGACAATCTGATACCTCCAAATGGGAGTAAACTCAGCATCGGAGTTATCCTCCGTGTAGGAGATATCCCACATCGGAGTTGTCTCTCGAGTGGAGGAAATCTCATCTGCAGAACATGGATGGATGGATGTATTCATCTGCCCGTAGACTAATGTTTGTGCTCCAAGTGGGAAAAATCCTATCAACGGAGCATCAAACGGGGCTCTGAGAGGAAAAAATCCCTGCAGCAGAATGGGGACTCTCAGTGGCGAAAATCCCACAGTGGAAGATTTTGACTCTTGTAGGACGATGGAGAAAAAGTCCCTGAGCATGTCTGCGTTGACGTCTCCAACTAGGGGAAATCCCATCAGCAGCGCATACAGACATTTCTCCGAGTTGGGGAAACCCTGCAGCGGAGAAATCTTGTTGTCACCTTCGAGTGAGGGATATCCCATCTACGGGACATGTGGATAGATGTTCTGTTGTGGAGTAATCTTGTCGCTGCCTCCGAGTAGAGGAGTCTCCACCTACGGGGCGAGCGGATGGATGTATTGTAATGGATGAACTACTGCAATTACAGACATTTCTCCAAGTGGGGGAAATCCCAGCAGCGGAGAAATCTTGTTGCTGCCTCTGAGTGGGGGTATCCCATCTACGAGGTGTGTGGATGGATGTTCTGTTGTGGAGTAATCTTGTCGTTGCCTCCAGTGGAGGAGTCTCCACCTCCGCGGCGAGTGGATGGATGTACCGTGATGGATGGATGTACTGCAATAGAGGGATGTATTGTCATGGTTTGGAGAATAAAATAATATTTTATTCAGAAATAGAGTACATGAAGTTGAAATGGAAGGAGGTACATCCCGTGTGTTCGGAATTCAGGGAGTCAGTCGATCGCCTTGTACTGGGCGATCATATGTTATTCACGCGAAGACTGAGTGTTCGGATATTCAGATGCGACTTCAGGAGTGAGGATATACTCTTTAAGGAAGCTTTGTTTTACAAGCTCCTTCAGGTACTTCTGGAGAACCCAGCAGTGGATTGTCTGCTGATATCCCTTGCCTTCGCGGTAAGAGCAGTATTCCTCTGATCCGGGGAGCGAAGGATTGTGCTAGAGTGGTCTCGGGCGTCTGACTCATGGTTGATCTTTGATATCGGAAGCTTCAACGGAGTGAAGCATTCCATCGATTTGTCGCTTCGGAGCGAACTCTGGGAGAGGATCGGGAGCGCTTGCTCCTTGTAAACAGGTTGCCCCCCGATGTCGGTCTTGAGCGTGGTCGGGAGTTTTGTGAGGAAACTTCAACTTCTCTCCACCATCGCCCGGTTTCACAGAGTGGTTGAAGGAAGCCTTCGTCACCTCTTCAAGCTGGATGTATGGTTGAGCTCGGAAAAAGACCTCGCTCATCTTGGCGATATTGTGCTTAAGGAGGTGTTCATATAGGGGGTGAGCAACTTGCAGCCCGTTGATAAATGCAAGGGCGACAACTTTCTCCCTACAGTTGGAGATTTTGGTGAGTTGGTTCTGAAAGAAGATGTGCGGTTTGAGACTATCTCCTTGCCCCATTCTGACATAGAGAACGTGGTGGCTATTCTTCTTGGCCTCTTGGCGGGAGACGTACTGGGTGAGGCATGCCTCGGTCACCTCAGCGAAATTGTGGAGAGCGCGGTAGCAACGAGTAGAACTAGTCCGAGGCCACGCCTTTCAGGCTGGCAAGAAAGGTGAGGTACATGACTGGATCGTTGTGAGAGTAAATAACCATCTTATCCCGAAAGTGGCGGATATGGTGTACCGGATTACTTACTCCGAAGTAGTAGTCGAATGTCGGAGTGGAGAATTTCCTCGGGAACTCGTACTCCTGAATCTCTTTGGAGAAAGGAGACTTGTGGATCTTGGTAGTTGGAGTCGGGTGATCCAGTAGTATAGCCTCCTCGATCCGCTTCTAGATCAGTTCGTCGAGAGTGCGGAGGTTGGGACACCTGATGTTCTCGGAGTCGCCCTTCGTTTGCACTGAGTTGTTCTGGAAGGATGCGATTTGGGTCAGGAGTTGTTGGTTAAGCCTCCTCAACTTCTCTTGCTAATTAAGGATGTTCTCGCGATCGAGAGCCATATGTTCCCATTCGCGATCTGATTGCGCTTGTTGCTTCTTGATCTGCTCTCTCATCTCGTAGAGCGTCTGAAGGAGTTGGTCTTCTCGCTGCTGTGAGGGCTTGATGCTAACGACTGACTCTTGTCGCGATGAGGAGCATGTGTCCTGGTGGTGTGCGGTTGATCACCGGTTGGTGGAGGGACTGTGCACCAGCATTGGTGGAGAAACTGTGCACCAGCAGCTTCGATTGCCTCACTTTTGGACGTTGCGCCTTTCATGACTTGTTTTCTCAGGGTCAGCGTTAACATAGAAGAGGCTTTTTAAGGAAGGTTTTTGGGTTTTAGGGGATAGATCTTGAGTATAGAGGCTCAGCTCTCAACGAACGCACCAATTTGTGGTAAAGATTTTCCAATGTGATTGATCGAACGGACAATCTCACACCACAAATGAGGGGTATATCTAAATCGGGGGTGAAACTTTAGATTTCAACACAATAGACTAGCGGAGACAAAAGATTTTACGTGAAAACTCAAATTGAAAAAATCACGGGAAGAGGAGAGAATTCACTATATTTTCTCGAGATTACAGTGAACTCTGTGAAGTATTCGTGTGTTTACAATTTTTTTATTCTCCCCTTTTCTCCATGGATCTCTAAGTGCATAAGTACTTTGTAGCGTTGTAATTAATGGTGCGGATTTCTCAGATCTCCACAACTGCACGATTTTGATGTTGGGATCTTTTCATAACCGCTCAGATTGTTGTACTTTATTGTAGCATGTCGAGATATCCGTCACTATCCATAACTGTTCTCACTTTAATAGGAGAGTATTAAAATGTAGAAATATTGTGGCAGCATAACTACCTTCGCAATCTGGGAAACCCTGCCGCTAAGCTGTGTCCAGTGAAAGAGGGAATCTCCGCGGAGAGCCATATCTTGGAGGTCGGGGAGAGATCTTGTAATTGCGGATATCGGGGAAAGAAAGGGCCCGAGGTCCTCTCCTCGGGGTCGAATGTGAGCTCGAGACAAGGCGAGGCTCTCTCTTCGACGTTGAATGTGAGCTCGGGCAAAGCTCGAGGCTCTCTCCTCGGGGTTGAATGTGAGCCAACTGGTATTTTGAGTTTGTTGTCCACTTGAGACACTCTTGATGCGACGGGACACGTGTCGCGATCTTGAAAAGTGGTCAAATTTTGACCACTACAAGATCGAATACTATGACATTAATATATGAATCTGATAGAGCAATATCCTAATTCAATAATATACCAGAGCATATTTTCGAATCATTAATGCAAACTCGAAAGCTTAGGAATATTGTTGAAACTCAAATATTATCCGAATCATGTAACTTAATGAGCATTTTTTAGTAATTATAGTAAGTTTCTTTTATAATAATGATTTACGTAAGGTTAGTAATTATGAAAGTCGTGGACACACAAACACAAAAACACATCGGGTCCTCACCCTGATGGCTACCCGAGTCAGTCAATAGCCTATTCGGATCCTACCCTGACGGCTACTTCTCGGGAGTCTCCTGAAAAAATGGAGGCTCACCCACAATGACTGTTCGAAACTCTGTCTACATCGGGACTTCGCCCTAATAGCTGCCCAAGCCAGTCAACAGCCTATATCGGGCCCCACTCGGATGGCTACCTAAATGTCTGACAACTCTGACAACAGACGTTATGCCTCCACAAGCTACCAAGCCACGTATAACCAGGCAGGGCTCACGTCATAGCACCCGTACAAGCACATCAAGAACAAGAGATGACACAGCAAAAAAAAGGGTAATCACATTTAGTGATCGTAGAAAAGTGATAAAATTCCTTATTACGCTAGTGCTTGTTACAAAAAAATACAAACGGGCTCGGCTAACTCCGCCTACGCCCGCTACCGTGGCTCTCTGACCATCCCCGAGACCTCCTAGGCCAGTCGTTGGTGCTCCCAGTCTGATCACTCGACCCTTTAGGCCAACGGCTTGTACCTCCGGACCGACCGCTCGCGCCCCCGGACCGACCGCTCGTTCCTTCGGTCCAACCACCCGTGCCCCCGAACCAACCGCCCGCACCCTCTGATCAACTGCCAGAGCTCAAGATCGAGACTTGAGAGCGCAACCCCTGCGCCTCCATAAGTAGTTCGTCGTGGGCTTTTCAGAGTTCGTTATAACAATCACATTGGCACTCAGCATCAGCCCTCAGCTCTTCAGTGTCACCTTCGTGGCGTCACAGATTCGTCTCCAAATACCAGACTTCATGCTTCAGCTCTAGTTTCTCAACGCATTCCTGATCGATCTAGACCCAAAGCGAATCAATCTCCAACTCGTCTGAGGCGACCCTCTTCTGCAGCTCGGATATATCATCCAACGCTTTCTTCAGCTCCTCAAGCCGCCCCAAGAGCCTTACATCTAGAGCCGCCTTATCTAACCTCAATCCTTCCATCTCCAGCATATCACGCAATTTCAAGAACATCTCGCGCATCTTTTTTTCAAGATCGCTCACCATCACATTATGGGAAATCAGCTCGTGGTCCAGCTGGGAGGTGAGAAAGTCGAGCACCCCAACCTTTATACGTAGGGAAGCTCGGGCAGCGTCCGATACAGACTCTTCACAACCCTCCTCCCACCTGACATTCAAGAAAATCAACAAAGCTCCAGGCTCATCATCAAGATCTAACTCCACCCCCCATCGCCATCCTCGTGGTCGGAACCCTCAGGCCTCAGCCCGGGTTCCTCGAGGGGCTCCACACCCGAGGGGCCAGCACTCGCAGAGCCCCATGCGGACACAGGATATTCGTGGTCCCCGAGAGGTTCCTCCCCGAGGCTGGGCTCCCACTTCGCTAAAAGCTGCCAAATAAGAGGCAGAACCCGAAGGGGCCACTGAGCCAACAATCACATGGGCTTTGAGAAAACAAATGGCAAGACAAAATTCTGACGGAGAATGGAGAAACTTTTTCATTTATTTATTCGAAAAAGAGTTGCATCAGGTTCATACAAAAAGAAAAACAAAAGCTCTCAAACACTCACTTTGCCTTTCTGAGAGGCTTCAGGATAGAGTTGGAAGATCCGCACTTTCAGAGGCACCACGAATCTAAGTCCTTACGATTGAGGTATCCGATGGGAGACCCGCCGTCGGGAGAGCAGCACTACTAGGCGGAGCGCTCAAGGAGGTTCCCGCCTTCACGGCAGAAGCATCGGGCTCCACGGGTCGTTCCAGGCCTTGGCTTTCGAGGAAGGCCTCAAGCGTAAGTGGATACCTCGGGGCCGCGCCTCGCTTTCCATCCTCGTGTCCATCTTGTACTTCTTGAAGTTAAAAGACATTCATCTCCCATTGGCTTTGGTCTGTCACAGCTTGAACACGTGCCTCCACCGCATCTTTGACAGTGTAATGTCTGATCCAAGTCATCTTCGAAGCGCTCCTTCGCATCCTCAAAGGTAGTCATTTCCGACCCCAGGGTAGCCTCCGCTACCTCAACACACTGGAGCACCTCCTCCAGCTCCCCCCCGAGTCGACTGCAGCTCTGACTCTTTTGTAGCTCAGAGTCCTTCCGCCGCAAGTCCGAACTCGCCGCCTGTAACTAGGCGTCCTTCCGTAACTCCAAACTCATCTTCTCCAACTCACCTCGAGTATCGGACAACTGCTTCAGCACGGTCTTCATCTCCCTAGACTCACCCGAAGCCGCTTCAGCTCCACCTCCCGGCTTTATTGGATTGCTGCCTCATGGTCCAGGTCGGCTTGGAGCCAAGTGATCTTGGCAACCGCCTCTTTTCCCTTGGCAAGAATCTTCACCCTCTGAAGCAACTCAGCGACCACGCCTTCCTTCTCCCTCAGGACGTCTCTGTGACATCCAATAGTTCGGAAGTAGACACGGCGTTCTGAAATTAAAACAGGAAAAAGGTTAGACAACAAATAAAGTACAAATACAGACATAAGCATTATGATGCTTATCCTAAAGACCTCGTTCTTCAAGTGCCACCTCCGGTCCTTCAAGGGCAGGGCCTTGAGCTCCTCTAGCCCTCCAAAGAAATCTCCATGTCCTAGGGCCGCCTCTTCATCTCCTCTCGGGAGATATAACCTGAATAGGGGGCTCGTAGTGGGCCGCCCTGAGGACAGCACCAGGGACAGAGCGGCAGACCCCGAAAGACCAACAGGTTTAGAGGTCATCGTAACGTCATCTGCCGGCGGAGCTTCAGCAGCTTCCTCCTCGAGCCTAGGCAAGAGCTCGAGTCTAGTTTTGATCAAAGTTGATGGAGGCACCATCGTCCCAACTTTCTTTTCGAAAGGCACTTCAATTGTGCGGAGGTGCTCCCCAGGCATCTCCGCCTTCCTGTCCACCGGCTCGGAGAGCACGTTCACACCCTCCTCGGTCGACAAATTTCCCTGAGCTCCAAAGTACATGAGCCCAGAGGGGCTGACCCGAGCATCTTCCGCCAAGTGGGACTGTCCAGCACTCGAGGTTGGGCAAGCGAGTGCAGCCGACAGCATATCGAGCATCTCTTCTTCGTCGGACTCATCAAAACCAAGCATGCTCCTATTCTACAAAATGAAAACAAACATCAAAAAACGTCATTGATGGGGAAAAGTCTTAACTATATTCAGGAGCTACATCTTCGGGAAGTTGAGGTTGTGAGGATTGAACTAGAGCCCTCTTCCTCTTAACAGAGACCACTCTCCTTGGGACTCTCGGCATCTCGGGGTCAACAGCCAGCCGGAGCCGGTACCCTCTGGAAAACTGGAGGCACGAGAGGCCTGTTAAGATCCAACAGCCAGCTCCAGTTGAGGTAGTCGTAGTTAATAACTGCAAACTTTCGCACCTTTGCTTCAATATCGGCAGAGGGCAACGTTCCTCCCCGAGCGACCAGGCCCAAGTTACAAGTGGTCGGGATGGCTCCACGCTCACCCTCCGACTCAGCCTCCCAAAGACCAGTCACCCGGACCACGGTATCCTGCCGTGTTCACTATCCACTATGTTGATGGTGATCTTCTCGTACCCACTCTGGGGCGCAAAGTAGCGAGCATCTTGGCTAGTCTCCTCAGCGCGTAGGCAACGCTAAAAACCTCACACTGGCAGGCCTCAGGACACTTAGAGCGCAGAAGTCTTCGAACTTCAGCACAGTGCGCCAAGCCACCCCCTACAAGTGCGATGAGGTAACCCTGTAGTGGGCAAGAACGCCACGGACGATCGATGTCAGCGACAGCTTCAGCCTCAATGCTAGAATCTAGGGGTGCTTGTAGACGTCGCTGTTGGGTGGAGGCAAGGTGAAATCGGTGCCTTCAGGACTTATATCCTAGGGGAGAGGCGAACACCATACTTGGCCAGGTACTCTCCCATATCCTTCTGGCTATGGAGCTTGGTGGTCCTTGGGTCGAAGTCCATACCAATCCTAGTTCTAAAATGGGATCTCTTCCCCTTATCTTCCGTCAAGGCCTTGCCCTTGCCGCATAGGTGACCACCAGATTTGTCTCCCTTCGTCGTCGCTGGCAGGCCTCCAGGACACTCAGAGCGCAGAAGTCTTCGAACTTCAGCACAGTGCACCAAGCCACCCCCGACAAGTGCGATGAGGTAACCCTGTAGTGGGCAAGAATGCCACGGACGATCGATGTCAGCAGCAGCTTCTGCCTCAACGCTAGAATCTAGGGGTGCTTGTAGACGTCGATGTTGGGTGGAGGCAAGGTGAAATCTGTGCCTTCAGGACAAAATTCGACCTCTATCCCAAGGGAGAGGCGAACGTCATACTTGGCCAGGTACTCCCCATATCCTTCTAGCTATGGAGCTTGGTGGTCCTTGGGTCGAAGACCATACCAACCCTAGTTCTAAAATGGGATCTCTTCCCCTTATCTTCCGTCAAAGCCTTGCCCTTGTCGCATTGGTGACCACCAGATTTGTCTCCTTTCGTCGTCGCTGGAGAAGATTTAATGGTGAAGATCGGGAACAGAGATCACAGCAACGAAGACAAGAGGTTGAAGAAGCAGAAGTTAGGAGATAATCCTTTGAGTTTGGAAAAGAGGTTTTAAACCCTCAAATCTCTTCGCATCCCACTCCACTCGATCGGAAGCTTACACGTGTCACCTGTCACCACGGATCAAATCCGAACCGTCACGCTCGATTCGTCACACCAACCTCGAGCGTCGCGTGTCCCTAAAAAAGCAACGATAATCTGACACACGCAACATCAGATGGGACGCGCATTTAAGGCTCTACCAGCCTGTAGAGGCACGCCACAAGAAGACAAAAACTGAAGCGACACATACAACCCGAGTCCAGGCTCAAGGGGTCTGCTCCCCTCCTTTTCTCTCGGAATCCCGGGAGCACATAACTCACAGGGGCAAGTTTCCGATCTCCTGCCAAAGAAGGAAGCAGAGAGGGCATCTGTAATGGTTAGTTTTTGACCCCCTCGAGATCACAACATGTATCCATTCAGCCCTTGGACGTTCGGGTGACACGTTTCCATATCCAGAATATCTGAAGAGTCCTAACCTCATCTAAACTCCGGACAGTTCAAGCATCCAAAGGATAGAGATAGAGTCGGTTACAAGTACCCTTATCTCCAAGCCAAATATTCATTTGAACACGACGGTTACAGCCCAGGAGTGGATCAATCATATATATAGCTGGACGAGGACCGCTTAATAAAGACGAAGCGTGCTCTACCAATTCAAATCAGAAGGTTCAGCTCCAATCGCCTCCAAGATAAGCAGTTAAAATAGGATAAATGTTCAGATCGATGAGAACTCTGTAACCTCATCCAAAGACACCCACTTGTATAAATAATAGACCCCTCCAATAAGAGGGGACAATCGATCAAGCCCAGAAACCCTAGCGCCTGAAATCAGGCTACCACCATTGTAATTTTCTCAGGATTATAGTGCAACCCTCTCTTGCACCGTGCATTTTCCCTTTCGGCTTTCCACGTAAATCTGTGCATTAGCTCTGATTTCATCTCTTTCATCCATTAATCCTCATAATTTAGTGTGTGGATAACTCCCCCAGAAATTACTCATTGCAGTATCTTTATTCTTCTTCAACTTACCTTTTCTCAAGAATTTTCTGAATTTCCTTGAGATTAAAGGCAATATCGTCTTCTTCATCCAAATCTTCCATATTCGATGATGATTTGAAGGCAAGTATTTTCTTCTTTGGTTGTTCATCTTTCTTTCTCTCTTGTAGTTGAACTTCATATGCCATCAAGTTTCCAACGAGATTTTTCAATGTAAGCGTTGATAGATCATTGGCTTTTCTATGATGGTAGTCTGCTTTTCCCAATCAGATGTGAGTGCTCGAAGAACCTTTCTTACTTTCTCTACTTTGAGTGTACTCCTTTCCAAGGGCTACAAGAGAGTTTGTGATATCGGTGAATCGAGTAATCATTTCAGCGATTGTTTCGTTCTTCTCCATCTTGAATAGCTCGAACCTGCGCACAAGAATAAAAATTTTAGATTCTTTAACTTTATTTGTGTCTTCGTGTGTTACCCGTAGTATTTGCCAAATCTGATGCGTTGATGTGGCTGTTGACACACGGTTGAATTCTTCCTTGTTCAAGGCACAAAAGAGAGCGCTTATTGCTTTTGCATCAAGGTTGACGGACTTCTTTTCATCATTGGTCCATAGGTCATAGTTTGTATGTGGCTTCTCAAATGCCGCTTCAAATCTTCAACAATGTTCCAAAGTTCGTAGTTGATAGATTGCAAGTAGATCTTCATTCTACACTTACAATAGTTGTAGTTGAAACCGTCAAACAATGGTGGTCATTGTGTAGAATGCCCTTCTTTGAACTGTGATTATGGAAAGTTTGTTGCCATCTTAAACCTTGCCCATATCAAAATCTGACTAAAGGATCTACATAGTGGATTCAGATTTTTTTTTTTATATCCATTTACACCACCTACGATTTGATTATATTGTTAAATTATTGATTTCTTAACAAATTAGTTGATTGCTAGACTGCATGCTAATATAAACAGTTAAAATGCACACGATGTCTCGAATAGTACTATATTACTTCTGTAAATGCACTTATCCAAAAACACACGTGTGCCTTGAGCAAAAGCCATATTGAAACCTCTTTTCGAAGTTTAGTTCAAAAGCTCCTCATCATTGTGAGATCCCCTGTCCTAATCATGATCTCATTTTGGCCCAACTCGCATGCTTATAATATCCTACCGTGTTTGTTACCAGTCTTATTTCCCTATTCAGTGTGATTATTGGCCTTACATCTCTTCAAATTTGAAAATCTCACTATATTTCTATATTCACATATCCTATAGGTCTGCATCAATCAAAATATGTGATAAGCTCACCATTTTTCCTATTTATTCTCATTGCATGCAGAAAGTGTATTTCCATGTCTGCATAACTATTTACCATTTCCTGGACATGCCTAATTTTCTTAAACTAGTTACTTGAGTTCCCGAACATGCCTAAACCAAAGAAATTAAATCTTCTCTCACCAATCAATTCAAATTTGTAGTGCAAAAAACTCACTTTTAGCATCTACATTATAGTTATCTGCGACAAGTTTTCCTGCAAATTAACAGCAGATGCCTCGTGAAAATCAACTAAAAAATACTAAATCACTCCAATACCTATAGCTTGGTAATGTCAAGGCATCCAACAAAATGATCATGACAAAACCTAGAATTTTGTGCCCAATACCCATTATGTAAATGAATCCTCTGACTGGCGTCAATTTGAAAAAGTACAGAATTCATAAACTCATCTTCGTTGAAGCACAACATTTCCTTACCCACACAATTTCTATTAGAAAATCCAAGTGTACAACAAATATCAAATCTTACAGAAAAGAGACCCGACACAAATTATACAAATTATATTTGTTGATATCTGTTTCTGAAAGGGAAACAAAATTCAAGGATATCTATAATTATAATTTTGACAACGGAATTGAGACATTCACTAAATTATAATGTGATTTTCAAAACCACGTTGTAATTTTCTTGCAATTTTTAATCAAGATATTCACTAACTTAACCATCTACTGCAATTCCCAAATAAGCTTACTAAATATTCTGTCTCCAAAAAAATGAGAAAAAAAATTTCAATTCAACCTATTTTATTAATCCATCTAGCTATATATGATCCCATATAGCCTACATATCAATTACAAATTTCCCAAGTCGTGAAAACTAATAACTAATATCAGGTGCATCAGAAGTCATGAAATTCAATTCAAAATATGGTACCGTTCCACTGCCAATAGATTGGTAACTTGGAGGCACCCAAAGAAAATGATCATGATATAAAAGAGAATATTTAATTCAAACCCTATAAGATAATCTTCTTATCTGACTTCCAGAATTCATAACAAGTCTTCTTGAAAGCATGCTTTTCACTATGAATTACTCTTTGACAAAAAATTCAAATGCAAAACAAGGATCAAATCTAACAGAAAGAGCCTCTAGAGGGCAACAGTGTTATGATTTATAAGCAACACAAGTTGTATCTACAATTTACACAACTGAATTGAGGCACTCACCAAATCAGATAAAACCACATTATAACTTTTATGGCAAAACTATCCGAAAAACACATCACTATTCATATTAAATTAAAGCAGAAAAGGAGCAGAGAGAAAAAGGGAATGGTAAATTGAGCTCCACCTGGAAAAAAGAAAAAGAAAAGAAATCTCTGAAAGGTAAGAGGGGCTCTAAAAGTGGCCAAAAGGAAAATAGTAGGCCAAAAGGAAAATAGTAGCATTAAATGTGAGCAGATTCCTTGGGAATTAAGCAACAGGGGCTAATGGTTTACTTGAAAATTAATCAAAAGAAGAGAAAAGAATAATTGTGGTGTGAACTATGAATAGAAGGATACCTGGCGTTGGATCCACTATATTCCATTATCCTGAAGCTGTCCTTACGTTCTACTCCCTCAGCTTTCGTCTCCCCGTAGTCACTGAGATAAATAGCAAAAATTGGAAAAAGAACGGAATGCGGAATTAATTAAACAATATTTATTTTATATTATTTGATAAAAACTTATAATTCAATATAAAGCAATTATCAAATCCAGAAATGACCTAAAATAAACAGTAAAAACAATTCTAATTTTTCAAGCTCTAACCCTAATTCAAACAAGCTAATTGCTAAACCCTAAAATTTCTAAATCATCCAATTAGTCAACAATCTTTTGAAGTATAAAAGATAAATTTCTAACATCAAACATCAAAATTGAATTTCGAGGTAGAAATAGAAAAAGAAAAAGAAAACAAACCCCTTTCGCTAATTCAAAAACCAAGTCTTTGCCTCTCCGCGTCGTCTTAGTCGTTGGTGTCTTTCTTCTCTTTAATCGCCGACGTCGTGTCAGTCTTCGCAGAGAGCGACCGGCGAGAGTCGGATGAATTGAGGGGAAGGAACCCGTGGTTTTTGGATAATGAGCGGGTTTCTTGTTCCAAAACCCAACACCCTAAACCCGCTCACTTAAGAGCTCTTCTTTTATCAAAAGAGATCCAAGTGAGATTTTCTGAGGTCACTCCTTAAGAAACCGTATCAGTCTGTCTGTCTGTCTTCTTCCGTGAGAAACAAAGCAGCAGTGCAGTCATCCTCCACTCTCTCCTCCACCCTTCTTCTTCTCCTACTCTTCCTCTCTCTCCTCCAGTCCCCTCCTTCTTCGCCCTCCTCCTTGTTCTTCCCCTCCCCCTCCTGCTTCCTCCTCCTTCTTCGTCGCTCGACGATGGAACTCGCTCGGTTTCTATCATCACAGGTATACTAGTCTGATACAACAATAACAACCACCAGCAGCAGTAGACTTCGGGATGATGGCTTCTTTCTCCTTCTTGTTCTCCTCATTGTGCTGTGGCTCTCCCTCGCTCTTCCTTTACTCTTCCTCTCCTCTTATCTCATCTCTGGACCACTATCCTCTCTCTCTCCCCTCACTTCCCCTCATCTTCTTCGTCTTCATCTCTTGGTTCAAGAACTCTTCATACCTCTTCTCCCACTTAAACCGTCATCCTGATCGTCTAATCAGCTCCTATGTAAGGCAGCAGAGCACGTTTTCCCAAACCAATTCTCGAATTTACTGGATCTGTGAGTTTTCCCTTTCCCCTTTGTTTTACAGAAGAAAATTCCCCTTCATTCTCCTAATTCTCCTTCTCAACATTCCGGGTAGTTTGTTTGATGAATGTCTTGGGTTCAGGTCAAACAAGTTTAGGACGCATGTCACGCCCCGCTTCCCAAAATACGCTGGAGCGGAGACGCGACAAGAGTCGGCGACGCATATACGCAAGGAAAATACCTCACGTATACGCGCTAAGCCTTAAGTAACCCAAAACAAGCTATAAATCTAAACTATAATAAATCATGATTACTGCAATATCACATATAAGCATCCACGCATGATATCATATGAATAAAGACTGGAATAACAACTGAATCTGATATAACGAGAATCAGAAAATAATATGAAGGCAAGAAAGATAAGAATACTGGAATTGAATAGGGAGAAGCTCCAGCTCTTCGCGAAGCGTACAGTCTCATCGAACACCTGCACAATAGAAACAAAGTGTCCAATATCTGGACGTACAATCCAGGGTCATCAGAAAGCGACCTGGTGAGTATGTGTGTAAAGAGAAGAGCTCGTGCATGTAAACAATGTGCATAGAATAATAATAAGATAAACTGCAGACGGAAGATAAATATATAACATGATAAACAAACAACTGAAGGATAACTGCATAACAACATGAATGAAGATAAAAGTCAACTATCACAACTGTAAACTAATAGCTGATGTCAAGATGTGTAACCTAGCATATGTCACTAGTCTGGTTGGATATTATTAACCTAACTAATCTACGTACTTAGTTGTGTCCTATACCACAACCGTTTTCCCACATATCAAACAATGTTATCGTTATTGTAACTGTCTGCCAATGTCGTGCATGTGTTTTGGAAGGGTACCGTGCATGCCCGGTACCACAGTCTAACACCCCTGGCGCTGAACCAGGACAAGCTGCAAGGCTCTAATAACTGAAGACCTCAGCCCCACACGAAAAGACAACTAGTGTGGCGCTGTAATCCGGGCATTGCCCTGACAACTGACAACTAAATGGTAGCCAGTACTACCTTGGTTCCCCATGGTTGGAACCCACAACTTGGTACCATAATAAGTCCTTCCAAAATACACGACATGCATCATCAGGCAATTACCCCTGTTTCCCGGGTTATGATATCTTTTATTAATAAGCAATCAATGTGATTTAATATGCAATAGTAACTGATATCTCTAACAACTGCTGATGTTAATAATAGCTGATAATCTGACAACTGACAACTGATATCTGACAACTGAGTAGCTTACAACTAATATCTGACATCTGAAATAAGGTACTGGAGATATAGCTACAATACAAAGATGTCACTAACAACTAGTAACTGATACAGATATCTACCAACTCCTATAAACTCTGAACACATCATATGATCACCAATAATTAATCTCATCAATAACTGATAAAGTGATGACTGCTATCTGATAACACTGAAATACAAGATCACTGATATCAACTAGATCACTATCACAACAACTCAATCTCTATTAACTAAAGTAATCAATAACTAAACATGAAGCACATGGTATATCCTCGAGATCAACAAGTCAACACATGCTGAAATCATATCTAAAGATGAAACATCCTCAAAGAACTTCAATCTAGAATATTTCACTTATAAGTCAATACAACCAACTCATAATTTCAATAGTCACATGAACATCAAGTATCAATCCATATCGAGTAATCTGATACAATAAACCGCCGTTTCAATATATCAATAATCAATGCTCAGTTCTCTCACCCTATCAATCTACTCTGATCCCCAAGTCCTCACAAATTCTCACTTCTATCAAGGTCAATCATCAGATCCTAAAACTCAGTAACATATCAGATATATGTATCTAAGATCTATCAAGTCGATCAATTCAATCGATACCTATTCCTCAAAACCATATTCATCCAACTATAACCAAGATCATAACTAAGGGGTACTCAATCTATAAGAAATCTAAGAACAGCAATCAGACTAGAGTTAGTCGACTAGGGGAGGAGCAAGTCGACTAGTATAGAGGGTTTTGGACTGGGTTAGTCGACTAACAAATGAGATAAGTCGACTATAAAAAGTATAAGTCGACTAATAGGAAAGGGCAAGTCGACTAATATAGGAGGTTTGACTAGTTTAGTCGACTAGCAGGAGGGATAAGTCGACTATAAAAGGTGCAAGTCGACTATAGGAAAGGGCAAGTCGACTATACTGCTTACAGTCAATAAACAGAGAGTCGATAACTTTTCTGAACAGTCACCAAGTCGACTAGAGGACTATGGTAAGTCGACTAATAGGAGTATTAGTCGACTAAAAGAAAGGCAAGTCGACTAATAAACCTGCCTGTGTGTATAATCAAGGCTTTATAACAATTTCTTAAAATACACGAAAATGGTAGATATTACCCTCGTTATCATCAAGATACGTCACCAAACAATATGACTGAAGATCACTTCACATAGTATAGTTCTCTGACCTCTTTCAATGATCCATCACCCTCAAAATCAACATGTAATTTCATTCTAGGATTTATCACAACTATATCAGTTGCAAGGTCAAATCCGGTCTACGGTATATCAATACTAGGCCTAAGCCAACAACGGTCATTTGCCAACACATGAACTGATACTCATATATGCTCCTATCAACTAGATATGCAAAGTGTACAGTCATAGATATCTCATGAAGTGGTGCAAGTAATCAAACTGGTAAAATATAATAGAAAGTCACATGAAATAATAAGAGCAACATGTAAACGCATACCGACAACGGTAAATACACAATAACGAACACTCACCTGAAATGACGCGGTTTCGGAATCGAATCACCGTCTGCTCTTCCTGCATGAACTGGCACTGATCTACGGATCATCCCATGGATCGGTCTTTGAATCGCCTATGTATCGGGTCCACAACGAGCACGAATCCGAATCGGGTCCGGGTCTCCTGTAGCTGGGTTCGGATCTCACCGAACGGGTCTGAAATACTGTAGCACGCAACCAACACATACATATAAACATAAATACATGCTTAACACCCACACATGCATATGGACACATACGCGTATACCCACACACATACATATACAAGTATAAGCATACACCAACATACATATACACTACATACATGCCCCTACAAGCATACACGTATATACTAATACACACACTTATACATACATATATTGTAACCCCCTGATCCCTAGTGTACGTATCACAGTATCAGTGCTCGATACGACGTACAAAATTGACTTGACCTCCTTGGTAGTCCGATTGAGCTGAGTTCAATTTCAAATATCATTTTCTAATATTTTAGATTTTTCAGGATTTTCTGAAATTTTTCTGGATTCTTTTAGAAAATCTCCGTAGTCAGTGTCGACCGATACCGATAATCGACTCTACGATTTTTAATTCACAAACTGAGGAGAATTTTGAGAATCTGCTTTCACCTTATATCTTAGAATCAGATTTTCTACGTTAGGCTATTTTTGGGGATTTTTCTGAATTTATCGAAAATTCGGCCAAACCGGTGTCACCCAGTACCGGCGACATCTTTCAGGATTTTTAATTTGCAAACAAGATAGAATTTCTTTAAACCGTTTTCATATTATGTCTCAGGCTAATATTCTCTATTTTTTGTAATTTTTGGGCACCATTCAGAATTGGTCGAATATTGGGCCAATATAAATAATAATAAAATATTATTTTTTATCTTCCTTTTTCTTTTCTTCTCCTTTCTTCTCCTTTCTTCCCGAAGACTCCTCCACCGCCTAAACCCATCCACCGCCATCTCTCTCTCCTTCTTTTTAAAACCCCCTTCTCACTCTCTCTCTCTCATCTTTCTCTCTCTTAAAACCTTCTCTCTCTCTCTCTCTCTCTCTCTCTCTCTTTTCTCTCTCTCTTTCTCCCCCTCTATCTCCCTCTCTCTGTGCAGACCCAAAAGAGGGAGGCCCGACCCGTTGCCAGCGGCCAGACCAGGCCGCCGGCCGCCGCCGCCGGTGGCCGCGATCCCCCAGGCCGCGCCACCCTCTTCTTCCTCTTCCTCTTCTTCTTCTTCTTCTTCTCCTTCTACGTATTTTCTTTTTCTTCTCATGTTAACTCTCTCTCCTCTCTCTTTCTCTTTCTCTCCCTCTCTTTCTCTCTCTGACCGTCGCCGGCGATCTCTAACCGTCGCCGGCGACTACAGCCGCCGCCGGCGAGCCCCCGCCGCCGGCGGCAGCAGTAGCAAGAGCTGCTGTTGCTCTGTTATAAGTTATTGGGTTCGGGTGGAACCCGAACCCAATAACCCTATTGGGTTAACTACGGGTTGGTTTGAAACCCGTTAACCCATAACCCATCACTTAAAGTACGGGTTTGGGTAGTGGATCCCAACCCGACCATTAACAACTCAAACCCGCATCCGAAACCCAATAAAGATAAAATTACAGAAAACCCCCTACTGCATTTCAGTATTTGCATTTAAAATATTTTATTACATATTTAACCCATTTTTATTACTTTTAGTATTCGGGCGATATCTGGAGCATCCGGACTCCAATTTGGACGATTCTGAATCCATTGCGATTGTAGGAAAGAGAGCTACCTTCCCATGGCTAGTTTGTGAGTGTTTTCCATTTATAAATTATATTTTATCATGTTTAGTATCTTGGTTGGTTGCCTAATTAATAAAACGTGATTATCGGTAAATCATTATAATTATTAAACACTAAATGTCATTGTTGGGAAATCCCTGTAGTCCCTGTAAGTAAAACATACTGATAAATAGATGATACCTGATCTGGATGATTGGCTAATTAACGAGATTTCTGAAGTTAATAATGTTCCTAAGTAAAACTAGTCTCTAAATTGATAATTAAAATGGATTATTCTGTTTCATAATTTGGTGGCACCTACCGTATTCAGAATATAGGAATCGTTATTCTTATTAGCAGTAGTTGACACTCGAGTAGATGCTATTACCCCAGATGCTAACATTAGTATTCACACTATGACTTGGACTTGGATATCCTATCACACGGGACACTGTTATCTCATGTACATGTAACACCGTTACACAGATCCTCTTACACGCAACACTATGTCCCACAGGTACATAGATACACCGATTCACTAGACGTTGTCATTTCATTACTGCTACATGCATATTGTCACTCTGCCATGGATGCGCGACACTGATAGTTCATGTGCTAGTATCACCGTTGCACAGTTACTATGATACGTCACACTATTATTTCGTATTCATGTGTATATATATATATATATATATATATATATATATATATATATATATATATATATATATATATATATATATATATATATATATATATATATATATATTGTTATCATCGTTACATGGATTCTCGGCATCCCTGTTACACATGCATACATGGTTTCTCTATTCTTGTCATATGGATCACCGTTCATATTGCATGTCATACTCATGTATTCCTGTTACATGATTGTTTCCCGTTACATCTATTACTATTCTTGTTATTGATATTCCCTTTACTGGACATGAGAGCTGTTGATATGCGATATGTGGAATCCCACATCTATTGTTCCCATTTCCCGTTATATTGTTCTATGCTATCAACAGAGCTCAGGTCCTGTTATCATGTTACCTGTATCATGTACTGTATTTGTTCTTGTTACACTGTGTACTTTAAATATCAGATCATAAAGATAACTTGGGTATGGGGGAGACTTGACGGTTGATTAGATCTTATCGGGTGGATGTACTGGATCCATATTGTTAGTCCCACTGTAGGGAATGGTAGTGCTGCCTACCAATAGCTCCATGAGCTCCCGTTACTTGATTCGTGCTCCCCTCTTAGCGGAGGGCCCTGGTCTCAGCAGCCAGGGGTCCGTTTAAGGCCGTGATCCCGGGTATGCACGGGATACACCTACCCGATAAGAGCTCCTCGACCATGGGTTTTCAATTAACATAATAAAACAGGATACACAATAGTGACGTCGGGAACACTTGTTATTTGATCACTCTCTCGTTTGGATAATGGTACTCGTAGGCCATGTCCGGATGGGTTCGACTGGAGTGCGGGCTCCAGTATGAACTGCCAGTGGTATGGGACACTGGAAGAGATTGATTAAAATACCAGGTGGTACTGATTGCTACTATTGTCTAAATATCATGACTTGCCTGATACCTGTATCCTTATTATAGTTGTACTTGTTCCTGTTCCTGATCATTTATCCGCTATCATGTTACCTGTATTTTGTTACTCTACCTGGTACATGTTACACTTTCTGTGGTGGCATACTATTCATGTATATGTATACTCTGCATTACATATATTTTGTTTTCTGTATACCTTGCAGACATCACTACTGTCTATGCACCACACCGTATGATGGTTATATTGCATATGCCCATCTGCATGTTCACTGCTATCACGTCACCACTAGCATGTTCATTTCTATCACGTCACCACTAAACAACATATTTATTATATCAAACTGGATACTACTATTATAGACATTACCCGATGATAATATGCTAGGTAGTGATGGTATTAAAAGATGACAGGTTTATATATTTCTTCTACTTATTATATGTTTATTATATGGTATCACTATTCCAACATCATGTATTCTATATTATTATCGTGCTTGTATTACTATTATATATATTACTGCCTCCTTCATTTTACCACTCACTAGGTCGCTTTCTGACGACCCTGGGTTTGCGTGCCCAGTTGGAGATCCGAGTTATCGTTTGGTCAGCTAGTTCATTGGATTCACATAAGAGACTTTACCATCGAGACCCTTCATAGGTATCTTTGTGCTTTGTTCCTGTTATCTTATTGATCCCTATTTTTATATCTGTTATGATCACTAACCCCTTTCTGCAGGTATTCTTGTACTTATTTCCTACTGGAACCCTTGTGTATATGGAAGCTATGTCCTGTACTGAGGCTTAACGTACGCGTGAGGGTATTTCCACCTCGCGTATGTACGTTGTCATAACGTCCCCGTACCTGCGGGATCGGGGAGTTACATATATACTTATACATATATTCACAACATAACTAACACACATATATTAACAATCCACTTATGAACTTAATCACACAATTATACATGTAACTAAATGCATTTACCTATACACTATAAACAGAGAAAGGAAGGGAACTCACAGCAAAGCCAGGAGAGGCACGACCACGGTTTGCTCCGGCGTACCAGCGGAGCTCCGGTGGATCTCGCAGAGTAGAAGAACATGTTCATCAGCAACGGAGGGTGGAGACCGAGCTCCGACAGAGGTGTACGGCAAGACGGAGGAGACCGGAGAGTCGCGGAGCATCGCGGAGGCTCGCCGGAGGAGTCGACGGCCTCGACGACGGACCGCTGGGGACTTGGCTGCGGGCTACTGCTGCGCTGGGCCGAGGGGGCGCGTTCGTGGAGGCCGAGGAGAAGAAGAGGGGAGCCAAGGGGCTTAGCCCACGACAGCCATGGAGCAAGGCCTCGCCGGCGAGGGTCTCGGCAGGGTGGTTGTTGGAGTTGCACACGGGGATTGGTGGGTACAGGACAAGATAAGCTCGGCCAGGAGAGAGCTTGCTCAGGGTGTGGGTGATGATGCACAGGCCATGGAAGGTGAAGCTCGGATGGCCATGGTGGTCTGGTGATGAGGCGAAAGGTGGTGGGGTGTTGGCTCGGGTGCTGTTGTGCGCCAGGTGAAGCGTGGTGGGGCGGCCTGGTCGCAAGGTTTGTGTGGCTGCTGGTGTTGCCGTGGGGCTTTTGAAGAGGCGGCTGTGTATTGGGATTGGGGAGATTAGTTTAGGGTTAGAGTTAGATTAGGATTGATGATAAATTATATATAAGGGGTATTGGGTTTGTGGGTCTAATGGGTATTGGGTTTGTGAAAAAAGCCTATTGGATATGGGTATGGGATAAAGGGTATTGAGCTAACTGGTAGGATTAGGAATCGATGAAATAGAAATGGGTAAGAGTCAAGAATCAAAGGGAGTAGGAAGTGATACTACTACAAATAACAAACATAATAGTAATAATAAAAAATAATAACAATAAAAATAATAACAACATTATTAATAATAATAGCACTAATAACAATAATAAAAATAATTAATAATGAAATGATAATAAAAATATCCACTAACAAAAATATCAATCAATGATAATAATAATGATAGAAATAATAGTAATATGTAATTTAAAATATTCATAAGAAATATCGGTAATTATATATAAGGCCAAATAACTATTTACCATCTTAAAATAATTTGCATATTTAATAATAATAATAATCACAAGAAGAAGAGCAATAAATTAAGTTGATTAATAATCATAATAAAATAATTAGCAAATCAAAATAAATACTTAGAAAACATATATAAAAATAAAAATACAGTATTTCTAACTAGGGACCTTACAACGCATCTCCTTAAGAAAAAGAAAGATTTGTTTGGGGATTCAATCAAGGAAGTCGGCGCGTCTGCATGGAGTCAGTTGTTTTATTTCTCTTCTTTGTTGTTATTGTTGTTACATGGTTTTGATTTGTTTCCTGAGAAAGAGAAAATGGATGGGATATAATGTGGCTCATGTTTCAATGATAGATGTTCTTGTTACTTGAAGGGGTTTCGTACTTAGATTTCTGTTCATGTTGTTGTTTTCGTTTTATTAAAAATCTCATAACCCATTGTATATTTTCTCTGAAATTATGGCAAAAACGATTGTTGGAATATAGAATTAATGACTTAAGAGAGCACAAAAATATGCTACATTATAATGCTAGAACTATAATACTACTAGTATATTGCTATTGGCGGTGAAAAACCGAATGACGGTGATGAGAGAGGCGATGACTGCGGCGAGAGAGGAAGAGAAGGCGGGTGGAGGGAGAGGGGCGGCCAGAGTGAGAGAGGAGGATAAGGAGGCTGGGAGAAGTAAAAACAAGAAATAAGTGAAGTAAAACACAAAGTGAAAGCGTGGTGAAGTGATAAAAAAAGGAACTTTTGGGAAAAGATGAAAACAATGGTGCAGTAAGTAGTGGAAAATATCGATAAGAAAAGAATAAAAGGGTTTTGAAATTGGTTTTGAAAACAAAGGAAAAAAAGAGAAGAAAATTCATGGTAATAACTGCTAAATGCTCCACTAATCATGCTAACCTCTTAGTGATAGTTGCCTCATATGGATTCTTAGCCATCACTAATTCTTGACTTTTTCAAGAGACGATACAAAGCATGGCACATGAAATGATTTTTCACATTCAAACTTGCATCAAGAGCAAGTTAATACAAATATTAGATCATCAAAATCATTAGAAGTAAGTATGAAATAAGAGAGTTAGCTTGTTAACAAGTTAGCAAGCTAGATATTAGAATCCATCATTATGAGCCATCAACGGGCTCTTACAAGAGCAATACCTTATAGAGACTATTAGATTCATGTGGATTATCAAGTAAGAGGTTAGATGATTAGTAGTTGTAGGCTGTCTAAAAATCACTAAAAGACAAGTCATTAAAAAGCAGAATCCCGAACTCCAGACACAGGGCTAATCATAGCCATCACTGCAGCACCCAGGCGCGAGGGTCGAAACCCGCGTCTCAGCATCACTGCAGCACCCAGGCGCGAGGGTCGAAACCTGCATCTCAGCCCCACTGCAGCACCAAGGCCGAGAGGAGATACCCGCGTCTCAGTTATAACTGCCCTTGTTATGGGGTCAATCACTGCCCACATAATGAGGAAGTTAATCCTCATTGTGGAGTGTTTCTGGGGGGCACGTTCACCTCTGGAACCTCTATAAATAGCCTTGCTTGCTATTGAGAAGGGATCAATCAGATAATTCTGGGGAGAAGAATTTGACTTGTGAGCTTCCACAGAAAAGGAAAGAGAGCTCAACTCTTCAAGCAACTTGCTGCGTACAAGCCAATCTTTACTTACAATCTCTTTGAGATTCCTGGTCGACAGGAGCTGTGTTACTCCGTCTGCCATCCAAAGAAAAGATCCCAAAGAGTTCTTAACGTTCACCCGGTCAACGGAAAACAAGATTCACTTCCACCGCCACCTGAAGAACCCAGCATTAAACAAAGGGGAGATTCAAGTCTCAACATCTTCCCTCTCTTGTAATCGGAGTGTAAATCCATTGTAATCTTTCATTTGATTCAAGGAAATTTTACAAGGAACCTTATTCCCGTCAAACAAGAGATGGCGACTCCGCTGGGGAATACTTTCTCTACTGACGAGCAAGTGGTGGCGCAAGGTGACGTCATCTACATGGGGAAAACGGTCGAATCACTCATCGTGGAATTTGACCAAGTAAAGTATGAAGAGTTCCTCTCTTCCGGCTCCAAGAGCCCAAAGGCCCGGGCCTACCGCAGGGTCTCTACGGGGATTTGCCCCAAGTCCGCTCTGAGATCCTCTCAGACGCGACTGCTGTGAAGGATATCGTGGCTAATCGCATCATGCATAACGCTCGCGTCAACGTCTCTCAGGAGACCCGCATGGCCAACATTCCTGATGTTCAGCCAGCCCATCCTCTTCCTCAGTACCAGGTCCCCGGGGGTTCCATTCAACCCCCACGACGTAACCGGAACGCTGAACGGCGACAGAGAAGGCGTGCGCGTCAACTACAAGTTGGAACAACTGATTGTCCAACAGAGGTAGGACGCGAGGTTCGGACCAGCGTCTCTTCTGTATCATATCCGACACGTGAAGTCCGCGTTTGGCAGCCCAAACGTGAGGTTTACCAGGCTGGATCTTCTGAAGCCCCACTCCCCAAACGCCAGCGCGAAGCTCGCGCACCTTGTCAAGCATAAGAAGCACGCGCCTCTAGGCACGGGGCCCAGCAGCCCTGCGTTTCTCAAGCGTCTCTGTTCAGACGCGATAATCAGCAACATGAGAGCTGTGTCTCTTATCAGCAGAGACGCCAGACTCGCGTTTCTAAGTAACGACGCAAGAACTGCGTCTCCGAACCTCGCGACTCAGCTGTGCGATGCCCTCAACATTACGAGGCTAATCTCTTCGATCCCCTTCCCACGGATCTAAGGGATTATTTGACAAGGAAAAGAAGTGCTAATCGAATCACTTCGTCATGTTGCTGCGAACGGCTTACAAAATTGCTCTCTGAATGCCGTTGCAGTTCAGGAGGAGGATTTTCTCTGACGCTGAATATCCTGAGCTCACTGTAAACATGACGAGCAGGAGTAGGAGTAGTACTCGTCTCCCACAGAACTATGTGATTCCTCGAGCTGTCTCGTTAACCGAGCCTTGTTCCAACAATGTAGCGGAGAACAATGACCTTTTGATTGGGATGCAACTCGCCGATGAAATTGGCGTTAAAAATCTCTAGGAATATGGTGACTCTAAACTTATCGTCAGCCAAGTTCGCGGGAGTACGAAGTCAGACATGAAGATCTAGTACCCTATTACAACACAACTGTCCACATAGCCGAAAGATTCACAAACTTTTACATTGACCATGTACCACACAAGCAAAATGCGCATGCGGATGCACTGGCGTCTCTCGCTGCCTCCTTAGCCCTCCCAGCTGGAGTAGTAGAGAAAATATTTGTCCACAGCCACGACTTGTATTGCCCGAGAATTGTTCTTGAGGACTACCAGGAGCCAACGGGAGATTATCAAGACAAAGAAGCTCTTGAGTCGTCAACCGGTCCAGAGCCTAGAGACTGGCGATTCCCTTACATTGATTATATCTTGTACGGCATCCTGCCTGAGGACACCAAAGAAGCGGCTGCATTAGAAGGAAAGTCCCCAAATTCTACTATAATGCGATCACACGAACATTGTATCGTCGATCGCATGACGGGATCTTGCTTCGCTGCTTATCGCAAAAAGAAGCACAGGAGGCATTGAAAGAAGCCCATGACGGCATGTGTGGGGCCTATCAACCTGGCCTAAAACTTGCAAATCGACTCCAAAGGTTGGGATATTATTGGCCTAAGATGATCGCTGACGCCATCACCTATGCCAAAAGATGTCACGCCTGTCAAGTGCATGGTGATTTCATCTATCAAGCACCAGGGTACCTTCACTCTACGACTTCTACCTGGCCATTTGAGATGTGGGGGATGGATGTAGTTGGCCCTATCAGCCCACCATCATCAAAAGGACATCGGTTATTTTAGCCATAACAGATTATTTCTCCAAATGGGCTGAGGCCATTCCTCTAAAGGAGGTAAAGTCATCTGATGTGATCAAGTTCGTTAAACATCACGTCATTTACCGTTTTGGTGTACCTCAGCGAATCAGCCATGACAATGGGCCCCAGTGCATCAGTCAAGCTTTCCAGAGGTTCTGCGCTAAGTTCAGAATCCAGAGTGTGTCCTCGACAGCCTATTACCCTGCCGCTAACGGTCTCGCAGAAGCTTTCAACAAAACCATTGGGAAGCTTCTCAAGAAATTCGTCTCGAAAAGTCAGCGTGACTGGGACGACAAGCTAGGTGAATGCTTATGGGCCTATAGCACAACTGTTCGAACCCCAACTAAAGCTACGCCATTTTCTTTGGTATATGGGTGTGAAGCCGTGCTCCCACTAGAAATCCAAATCCCATCTCTACGCGTCGCCTTGACAACGGAGATGACAAGTGAGGAGAAGCATCGACAACGACTCCAAGAATTGGAGGCCTTAGATGATAAACGTCTGCAGGCCCAACAACAAATCGAGCTCTATCAAGCCCGGATTACCAGAGCCTTCAATAAGAAAGTTAAAGTGCGAACTTTCAAGAAAGGTGACCTTGTCTTAGCCGTTAGAAGACCTATGATGATGACACATAAGACAAAAGGAAAATTTCAGCCCAAATGGGAAGGACCATTTGTAGTAGAGTCAGTCTACTCAAATGGATCATATCGCCTCATAATTTCAAATGGCGATACACTCATGATGCCGATCGATGGCAGGTTCCTGAAGAAGTACTATCCTTAATAGTACTCTTCCTCTGATCAAGTTAAAATTACACCTCTGATCAAAGCTCCAAATCCAAGAAAAGTTTCTTTCCTTTATTAGGTCACATCACGGTAGATTGGTGGCGAACTAATCGGGCACTGACTGTACCGTGATACATGATGTAAATATTGATAAAGAAACAAAAGGCGAAACTTGGGTTCCTAATATTGCTCTCTTCATTAACGTCCGACGCTTCCGACGGCTAAGAGCAGAGGAAAATGTTGGCTTCTAAGCCCAACATAATTCTTCGACAACTCACCATGCTGAGGGGAATAGCATGGCTAGCCCAACTCAAACGGTAGTTGGTAAAGGCACCTCAAATCCGTTGATAGCAGAGGGTTTGCTAAAAATCCTAAGTGGACAAGATTCCACCCTCTTCTTTAAAATCCCTTACCAATTCTCATACACAGAATGGTAGGTCTACAAAATACAATCATTGCTACGTTAACACTATACCTCTGGTAATGAAAATTTTCAATACTCCCATCGAGTACAAACCTTACTTGTCAACTCTATATGGAGTAACAAGCCTTCAATTTATCAAGTTAACATTACATCTCTGACGTTTTTAAATTCCACTTGTCATTCTTAACAGTAGAATGGCAGGTCCCCAAATTGCTCCTATCACGAGTCAATTTCTGTCAAGTTAATATCACACCTATGACAAATTACTGTTAAGTTTAACATTACACTTCTAACAGTAATCAAGTTGCTGCCAAGTTCAATATTATACTTCTGACAATCATTTTCCCTCAGACTTCCATATCGAAGCTGAAATGAGTGATGCTAAGTTTAACACCACACCTCTAGCGTCCAAGTCATTGCTAAGTTTAACAATACACTTAAGGCCATGACTTTCCCTCAGACTTCCTTGTCAAAGTCGAGATGACCAATGCCAAGTTTAAATTATACCTCTAGCATTACCCTCGCTGCCAAGTTAAACATTACACCTATGACAGTGATACTCTCAGCTTTCCCAAATCAAGCTGAAATATTTCTGAGTCAAGTTCAATATTACACCTCTGACTCACATCCTTGTCAAGTTAACATCACACTTCTGACAAGGTTTAATTCAACCCGTTAAGTTAATATCACACCTCTAACGGTAAAGATTTTCCTAGATCCCCCGCGAATCTAGTCTCACTTGTTATTCTCGTCAACAGAATAACAAGTCCACCTAAAAATATTGTTAGGTTAATATTACACCGTTAACAGTATTTTCATTAAATTCCCAGCTGGTCTTAATCAAGTTAATCCCAAACCTCTGATGAAAACTCATCCTCCCTGGGGTACAAATTCCACTTGTCATTCTCATTTATAGATTGGCAGGGCCACAAGAATTATCTTACTTCTGTCAAGTTAATATCACACCTCTGACAGCATTGTTAAAATTCCTGAAATAGGATTTTTTCTACAAACTTTGACTCGTTAAGATTATTACCATATTTTTAGCAAGTCAAAGATCCTTTACTTCTATTCGTCCGACTTTCAATGCAAAAAGGGAGTTCAAGACAATAGAAGAAGACAAGGAAAAAAGTGTCGCTTTTATTTATACATGAAAGTGATACAAAATCTCTTATACAATAAGATTGAGTGTTACAATACAGGAGTACAAAAGAAGTCCCTCTCTCAGTAAAAGGTTGCACTCACTCCCTGAAGCATTCTTACCACTCCAAATATAAGATGTTTGGAAGGACGCCAAAGAAGGGCTGAGCACTATGGTGACGATCAGATGCTGATTACATCATGATGCATGACGTAAACATCGAAAGAGTCCATCGTTGGCCAAGAACAACGGTGTTTCTTGAGGTCAGAATGCAGTAAGGCCTTCTGATTCCACCCGACCAACTGGTGCAGGCCATGATCCTTCGTTGATGAACATCTCTACCACCAGAAAGTCATCTAATGAAAATGAACTTTTCATCGATGTCACTTCTGGGGTAAGATTGGTGAAGGGAGGATTCGAGACCTTACAGGTGACGTCCTCTTTCCAGTGACCTGTAAAAGGACCATACCCACCACCATACCCACTGTGATTATGGTGAACCCGGAAGCATGACTGGTGCATCGTATCCCATGGGGTCTCGGCGGATGTCAAATCCTTGTCTCCCATAAACAGGAGCCGTGACTTCTCCTCCAACGGTCGGCCATTGAACAAGTTCGCTGGCTGATATATTCTCCCAAGGCCCCAGCGAATATGCGAAAGGATGATTGAGGTTACTTGCGAGAAGTAAAAACCAGAAGGTTAGCATCCTGAAGCAGAAAGATTGAAGAACAGACGCGGCTATGACTGTAGTCTTCAGACGCAGGGATGACCTACGCAGCAAGTCAAAATTCTGTTATGATAGAAACAGACGCGATTAAAGTGGTGGACTTTGCATACACACAGACTTGAACGCGGTCTAATTTTTAAGACCTGCGTCTAAAATAAAAAAATGCGAAGAGAACCAGAAGCGAAAATTGTCACATCCTTATTTGAGAAACAAGGGTTGCCACATTCAAGTCTGAAGATATCGGCCTGAGTTAAAGTTCTTCTAAGTCAACAGCCTCGAACGCGAGCTCTGTATGTAAAGCTCGCAGTCCAGGTGTA
The DNA here is from genome assembly GCA_038442645.1 of Agave tequilana. Lineage (NCBI taxonomy): Eukaryota > Viridiplantae > Streptophyta > Magnoliopsida > Asparagales > Asparagaceae > Agave > Agave tequilana. The sequence continues at coordinate 14,355 of JAVJIF010007990.1, read as the reverse complement.
AAGTCCATTACACTCTCGTCCAGGGGATTTTGAGTCAGAATTCAGACTCAATCAAAAAGTCTAAAAGGCGGAACTTCCAAATGATGGGCGCACCAGTCAGACTTCGAGAGAAGGTCAAGAAGATGAATCTCTTCAAGGGACAGTAAACTGAAACTCAGTCAGGCCGAGTATTTCATGGCGGACACGTAATTCCTACCCGCAGAATAACCCTTTAAAGGTTGAACTTTCTGCATCAAGGCGCGGACATAAAAGGTACTCAAAGAGACGCTTTTTGATCTTGAAATCACTTGACAGTAAAAATCTTCTAGAGAGATTAAAGAAAAGCATGAAAGCTTTGGGTTGTCGTCGTCCATGGGGGCAAATCCCATTGAAGGAAGAAGATGAAATCCTTGAAGGAAGAAGATGAAGTCCCTCAGAGCGCCTGCTCTCGAGGGAAAACAGTCTAAGTGATGGACTGTTAAGGGGGTGAGGCCTATTTATAGGCAACCCATAAAGCCTGTAATTAATGGGCACTAATCAGAGCCATCGGCCTTAATTCCCGCACGAATGTCAAAGCCCAATGAAGGGCTGACGCGTGAATTGTCGCTTCGGGAAGCGGCGAGGACGCAAGCCTCTAACCGTCAACGCCGATTTGGCGTTTAAAGACATTAATGTCTAAGCCCAATGAAGGGCTGACGTGTGGACTGCCGCTTTGGGAAACATCGGAGGACAAGAGTCCCCAATCGTCAACGCCGATTTGACATTTAAAGATCTAACAAGATCTTTAAGATAAGCTGCATGTAACGCTTGGGAGGTTGCATCAAACGCGGACCCAAGGGTCGCGTCCTGAAACCCGCGTCCCTTTGTGAACTCGAAGGCGGCGTCCTTCTCATTCCTGTTAAGAAATCCGTAACCGCGTCCTGAGAGTAGTTCAGAGCCGCGTCCCCTCAGCAAATGGGGCCCATTCCGAGATCGCGCCTTGAAATCACATAAAACTTGAAAGCTGCGTCCTCAACAGAGAAGGCCTATGTCATTTACAGGGATCCTGGAACTATGTCTCCATTGCGAGACGACAATTATGTTCTTATCATAAACTCAATATAATTTGAGTTTGCACATTGCCAAGGGTCCAGAGATGCGTTTCTACTAAACAGTGCCGCGTCCCCATCAATCAACTGAGTTTCATGCATCAGCTTTAAGGAGCTTAAGGACCGCGTCCCCACTATATCCTGAATTCTGCAGCCTAACAGAATTAAGGGCCGCGTCCGAAGATCTGTGTCCTTCCCTAATCAGAACCGCGTCTTTTTCAAAAAGGAGATTCTGTGCGTCTCCACGGTGTCTCCATTAGCGGGTTAGAGACGCGTTTTCCAAGACCGCGTCTCCATTATAAATCAGAACCGCGTTTTGGCTCAAGAACTCAGTCCACCTTGAGTCTATGGCCAACTAAAGACTACAGTAAGAGCTGCAATTATAAAATTGAGTTCTCATTCACAGCAAAAAAAACTTGAAATGGAGCAATGTTCTGGAAACTCTTATTATTTGATTCAAAACTGGTAAAAGCAATACAGACACTCTTGACAAGTAAAGTTTTTTTTTAGACAAAAAAGGAGGCTAATAATCTTGCTTCGCCAAAGAACGGATTTGTTCTCAGAGACGATGCATCTCGTGCTGACGTACTTTCTTAACCTCCATCAGAGCTTGGACCCACAACTCCTCCTCGGACAAAAATCTCTTCGCAGCTAGCTGTGCTTGAAGAGACTCCAATCTGGAGAAATGAGCGGAGAGGATTTCTTCAGCCTGCGTTCTAGTATTTTCCAGCTCCTCCAGCCTTTTCCTAGTAGCGGCAAGCTTCTGCTCATTGATTTCAATCAAGGCTTCTGCCTTGGCTATGGTGGCTCGAGCAGTGACAATAACCTGTTCTACACTCTGTATAATGATTTCCGATCCTTCGAATCGCCAATCAACCATTGACAGTCAGCTTGGAAATGCTGAAGATAACGGGCCTCCTCTGCTATTTGTTCCTCCATCTCCTTTCGCTCATGTTCTTGAGCAGCAAGAAGTTTGTCCAGAGTTGTCTGAGCCTCTTCTACTGAACCAACATTTTCCAGGGACTTGATCTCTTTCAGAGAGCTTTCCAGCCGCTCCACCAGCATCAGGCATGCCCTAGCCTGTGAAGGACCCCCAGTATAACCAATGTTCTCAATCTGGCTTTCGAGAAGTATTCGGGCAAACTCGAAAGAGCTGCCCCCAAAAAGGATGAGGTCAATGCATGATCGCATGGAAGCAAAAAACTGCTGCACCATTTGACGTGCCAGCTCTTCCATGATATCATTAGCTGGAGAGAGCTCTGCTGATGAACTCCCGGATCCCCTTGCCATCACAGGGCGAGAAATGGGAATCGGTTCATCTTGTATAGGAGGGATGTCGACAACAGGTTCGTCAAAAGCTGAGATGGTCGCCGACACTTCTGGGGCGGTTATTGTCATGGCAGCCTCCACAGCGACTGAAATAACAGCAAACCTGACCTCATCGGGTTCCTCGGTCGAGGTTTGAACTGTACTGCCTTCTGGATCAACGTTTGCCGCAAGATCCTCTACCTGAGCTCCCTCAGTACTCTCTACAAATCACCAAAACATCAACCATGACAATAAAAGAAAGAAAAATTCAATGCGTCAATATCCTCTTACCAAGCGGAGGATTCGAAGATGGCGAATTCCTGGGCAAATCTTGTAGGGTTGAGGCCTCCCCAACTTCGATAGTTGCCCTTTCTTGAGGCATTTCGGTAGTAGGAGCCTCAAGGCCCTCCTGCTGGGCCAACTCTTGTATCATTTCCTCGATATGAGAGGAAGTTGCAGCCTCACTGTCAACAACCAGCCCTATAACACAAAGTTAAAGGAAATATCAGGACCTTTTGCCTAGCTAAAGGGGACGCCAGGTCAAAAAGACAACGAGAGTACCTTCAGCAGCAGCGATTGTTGCTATTGGCGAAACCGTGACAGGGTCACACCCTTATATCTCTTCCTTCGAAATATGTGAGAATTTACTCGTATCTGGAAGGGCGGATTCATCGCCAAAATTGACTTCATCGCCAGAATAATATTGATGCTCTCCGGACGACGAAGACGATAGTTCAACACAAGAAGTCTCAGCAATCGAGATCTTGCCACCAAGTACCCCGGTAGTAGGGCTGGGTTCGACTACCCGTGAGCTAGACATCAATACAGTAGGAGACCCAGGCTGCTGCACCTCATCCCTCCTCTCTTGAACTGAAGAAGACCCAGGCTGAGTTGAGACCCCTGGAATCTCAACATCATCCCTTCCTACCAGGTCAACCACGAGTTGCTCAGCCTCTTCAGTTGTAGCGGGTTCATCAGCAAGTTCCCCTTCTTCCAAGATCACGGGCCCCTGCTGCGTAGTCCACGAGGACGAAGAAGGGGGATTTCCTCTTCCTCCTCCTCTTCCTCCCTCTGTTCCTCAACACTAGAAGGGACGGCCTCGGACATTGAAGCTTCAGCCCCCGAGTCTCTCCTGGCCTTCTTCGGAATAGGCTCACCCTTGGAAGTAGAGCCATGGGGACGTTTGGACACAGCCTTTCGAATCTTTTTAGCAAGCTGCTCCTTGGATGCTGCTGCTCTTGGTTCCACCCCTGTCTCCCCTCCTGCCTCTTTCTCAGCTGCCTAGTATTCCTCCATGCCTTGCACGCGTTTGTTGGACACCAATTTGTCCTTATAAGACGCTTGATGCTTTTAATGCATGAGATGTTTATTGAGAAACCTGGCATCTTGCTAGCCTGGGAATACCAAGTGCAGAAACTGAGGCTCGTGTAGTAGTTAGGCGTCTTGTGAGGCTAGCTGAAAATAACCTTTGTCCCTCCAGCCACACTGTAATACCAGGCCCGTGCACCTTCAAACAAATTCCGCGCTGAAGGAGAGTTTGGCATTGGGGTTACCGACATATAACTGGTCATAACCAAATTGTCGAGCAAAACGGTTCGGCATATAGGGCTCGATCGTACATGAGTTCCCTTGCCGAAAGAGCAGATACCCGGGTCTAATATTAATTAGCCACCAGAAGACTCCCGATGGCAACCTTGTGAAGTCATTTGGTCCCGCAAGGTCAGCAAATTTATCCCCATAAGATGCACCGGTAATCTCGGGGAAGCAACGGTCGAGATGATAGTTTGAAACGTTCAGAATACATTTCCAAACGAAGAACATATAATAGCAAGACCAGCTTGAATTCTCTAGCTTCTGCACAAAAGGGACAAACCCCTCGGATAGAGACACCGGCGTCATCAGTGAAGGGCAGTGCATAACGTACCAAGCCATCAAGTACGTGTATGGAAGCTCGATCCTGGGGTTGGGGGTCTTCACTCTTGGCTTCCCCTCCGAGTAAACCGCTGGTCTACCTTTGGAGTCGACGATGGCCTCCACTTTGCACAGGCTTTGAGCCAAAGCCCGTAATCCACTTTGGATTCCAGCCACCATTGCTGGAAGGAGGGCGATAGACCTGCCATAGGCCAATAAGACCGCCGGGTACACCACATCGGCGATAACTTCATGCGGCAGTGTCGGCACTACGCAGCGCTTCAGCCACAGCATAAGAAAGCCCGCCAATAGCGCCGGTCAGAAATGGGGACCGGGCTTGATGATGAAAACTTTCAAAAACCGTATCAGGTTTGAAAGTGTCTTCATTTGACTCCGTGGTGTAAGAACTCACAGAGGCGTCAATCCTCTCAGCGATTTCTTCGTCAGTACTAGGAGCCAGAATGGTCACTGAGTGATCTTTCTCAGTTATACTGTTAAACAGGTAGCTCGCCCAAGACATCTGCTTGACACCCTGGTTCTCCAGGATGTTATTTGACCACAGATGTGGAAATGACACAATACTTTCCAGTAGGTCTCATATATTTGAGGGCTCTCCTTCCTCAATAGATGAAGCTCTTCAGAAGTTAGAACATATTCTTCATAAGAGGCGTCTCTCATAACCAGCCCGAAACTTCATATAGCTTATAAAGGGCGAGCCCCATCTCTCCGGCCGGAGTAAAAAATGTCCCCGTTAAAGGGTTATAATGCTCCAGGATGTCGTAGAAGTTATGGGAACTTTGCGGCAGGCCATACTGCACAGCCCTGACCGCGTGATACAGCCCCACCTGTTCCAGCAAGCCGAGTTCGACAAGGACAAATCCCACCATCTTGCCCCACCAGGATCTGTCGGAAGAATGAACCCACCCGAGCGGGCGGAAGTCAACGGGAAAATCACCCCTTACCTTCATAAACTGATTGATAAAGGTAGTGCCGAGCCGAGGGGTTTCCCCTCTTGGATACTCAGGTCTGACCAATCCGAAAAATAAACCAAAGACCTCTTTCTCATGACCGCCAGAGTGTGTTCCTTTGGCACCGAGTATGCCGAGAGAGACACCGGAGACAGATCGGGTAAGATCCCATTCCATTGCACGGTGAACAGACATATGCTGGAGATAGGATAGGGGATACATCCTCTCCATATTGGAAAGGAAGAACTTCATATCCCCTATCTGGCGAAGCCACTTATAATCGCCGTCATGCAAGGCCCCACCATCCTCGTCGATGTCATCGCCAAAGAAGAAAACGGGTTTATGTAACGGAGTGCGTGAATCCGTCTCAAACACTTCGTCAGTGATAATCTCCCGGAGGGTCATCATGCTGACCTTAGAGATCTTCTCCTTTTGCTCCTTCGACTTATCAGTAGTCACAGGAGCAGTCTTCTGCAACACAAAGGTCAGGTTGTGATCAGCGCCGCCTACATGTCCAAAGTGGCACTTTTGGATAGAGGGTTGGAGGAGTATCGTACTGCGAAGAGAATAACATTTAATCAGAAATCTGAAAGAAAATGATTAAGTGTTTGCAGCTCAAACGCAGAAATGAATCCAGAAGCAGAGATCATCAAAGTCTGCGTCCAGATTCAAAAATCTGCGTCCAGCCTACAGTCATTGCCCAAAAATTTCTAAGTATCGGACTCAGACGCAAGATTCATTAAAACTGGCGTCTGATCTCACAAGACGCAAGAATTGTAAGAAATTTGCGTCTGAACCCTTACACTTAGAAATATTCTAAGCATTGGGTCCAAAACTCAAGACTCAATGGGGCCCTGTGTTCAACAAACAGGTACGGACTCAAGTGGATAAAAGATGCAGAGGTCGTCAAACCTGTTTTTCTCTCGACTCAAGAACCACGCCTGAAGATCAAACACGGGCATGAGCCCGCGTTGGCGGTTCACATTCAAAAGGGAGTTAAGAGTTAAAAGAACTCTGTAAGCCCCTTAATGGCGAAAATCAAATCTGATGGTTTTAATACTTGAAATAGGGGTTTCCTGTATGGAGGAACCACCCATTTGAGTTTCAGGAACGATCGCCTTTGAAGATGAAGCAGTATGCTTAGCCTTTGGTGCTATTGCGACCGAAGAATCGGTGTTGAGGATGAAAGAAACGAGAAGAATAAATCTTCAAGTTTTCTTAACCCTAAAAGGCTCAAACGAAAAAGAAGAGTCTGATGATGACTCTTGAAAGACTGTTGTCTTTTATAGGCACAGTGATTCGTAGAGATACGCGGTGCTTGGCTCGACGCCTAATCTCTGCCTGATGCGTGGTAGGCGTATTAAATGCAGCGCGAAATTCGCGCGCCAAAAAGAAGATGTCCCCTCAATTCTACTGGACACGTGGCAACACGCTCATAACACGGATTCGCATTCAACAGAAAAAATCGCGTCCCTCCAAAGGTCGCGCCTTTTCAACTGGGCCGAAGCCGCATCTAATTCACCAAACGAAAGCCGCGTCCTCATCCCAAAAGATGCGTCCCTCTAAAGGTCGCACCTTTTCAACTAGGCTAAAGTCGCGTCTACCTCATGGAGCAACAGCCGCGTTTTCATCCCAAAAGACGCATCCCTATAGAAGGCGCATCTTTAAAGCAGTATAACCCCTGCGTCTACAGGACTTGCATCCAGTCCTTGCTTCTGCAATTCAGTGCAACAGTACACTGGCACAAGTAGATGACTGTTTACCCCTGGTTCAAAGTACACCAACAACAAGCTCAGAGCAATGGGGAGGTCTAGACTGTGTATCTAGACACTCGTCACGATCATTTCTGGCGGCTTCAAAGGGTTCCACAGTACACTCACGAGGACTATATTCCAGACAAGATCAAGCACAGAGCATCTCAAATGATTGTCAGTCTAATCATGAGAGAATGAACTCAACTAAAGTCCAAAGTATTTCGAAATCCGTCCCAGTCAACCGCGGAATATCGAAAACTTTGGAGGGAGTTCTGTAGGCTGTCTAAAAATCACTAAAAGACAAGTCATTAAAAAGCAGAATTCTGAACTCCAGACGCAGGGCTAATCATAGCCATCACTGCAGCACCCAGGCGCGAGGGTCGAAACCCGCGTCTCAGCATCACTGCAGCACCGAGGCGCGAGGGTCGAAACCCGCGTCTCAGCATCACTGCAGCACCCAGGCACGAGGGTCGGAACCCGCGTCTCAGCATCACTTCAGCACCAAGACGCGAGGGTCGAAACCTGCGCCTCAGCATCACTGCAGCACCAAGACGCGAGGGTCGAAACCTGCGTCTTAGCATCACTGCAACACCAAGACTCGAGGGTCAAAACCTGCGTCTCAGCCCCACTGCAGCACCAAGGCGCGAGAGGAGATACCCGCGTCTCAATATAACTGCCCTTGTTATGGGGTCAATCACTGCCCACATAATGAGGAAGCTAACCCCCATTGTGGAGTGTTTCTTAGGGGCACGTTCACCTCTGGAACCTCTATAAATAGCCCCGCTTGCTATTGAGAAGGGGTCGATCAGATAATTCTGGGGAGAAGAATTTGACTTGTGAGCTTCCACAGAAAGGAAAGAGAGCTCAACTCTTCAAGCAACTTGCTGCGTACAAGCCAATCTTTACTTACAATCTCTTTGAGATTCCTGGTCGACAGGAGCTGTGTTACTCCGTCTGCCATCCAAAGAGAAGATCCCCAAGAGTTCTTGACGTCACACCCAGTCAACGGAAAACAAGATCACTTTCCACGCCACCTGAAGAACCCAGCATTAAACAAAGGGGAGATTCAAGTCTCAACATCTTCCCTCTCTTGTAATCGGAGTGTAAATCCATTGTAATCTTTTATTTGATTCAAGGAAATTTTACAAGGAACCTTGTTCCCGTCAAACAGTAGTTAGTAGTTAGATTGCCATTGAAAGAAAGTTAGTTAGTCATGTTAGAGGTTAGAGAAGAAAACATGAAAGAAAGGAGAAAGCTTTCATAGATTGTCACTATCTATTACATCAATCTCTCTCTTTCTCTCCTGAATTAAGCTCAGCCCTAATACATAATCTAAAAAAAAAAAAAAAAATAAAAGAAAAGAGAAGAAGAACTACACTATATTACACTAAATGAGAGGAAAACCCTAACATATAGCTCTCAAACTACCTCTCTGGTTTGAAAATGCAGTATTTATAGGCATAGGAAGACTCTGGAAGGCGAGACGAGGCCACGCGTCGAAATCGACGTATAGACCCACCAGAATGCAGCGGATCCGCGATCAAAGTCGTGTTTTCGCAACAATACTAGGGACTTAGGTCCCTCATTTTGGCATGAGGATTCGTCCAGCTACGAGGACCTTCTAGATATTCTGGTTTTGGTAAATTGGATCCAGTTTTCTTCAGATTCAGCCCCAATTTCTGGATCCAATGCATGTTCGAGAAGCTCTCTATCTTGATCTCCAAGTAATATGATTTAATTATCCGAAATTGGGTTTAATTAGGCTCTTATTTCGATCTCTACCCTTGAACTCTTGATTATCTGCTAAATAGACCAAAACACAGTTCAAAAATAATGTTTTATTCATAACTCGGTAAGAAAATGTGATACGCAGATGCAGAATTGTAGATTAATCAAAGGAGGAGGTTGTAGGGGAGAGAGAAGGAGGGGAAGTACAAGATGGCTAGGGGAGAGTGGAGGGCTACGCACTACTCTCTCTCTCTCTCTCTCTCTCTCTCTCTCGGATGAAGACGGGCCAGGCAAACTGACAACTTTTGTGAAGGAGTGATTGGGAAAAATTGAGACTATAAAATGTGTATTCCGAAATAATAAGCTTTGCTCTGGCTTCTCTCAATTCTATCGATATAGTAAAGTGGCTAAACGGGTCGTAATCCACAAAAGGGATGCGATAAAAGCTTTTCAGTATCGCTTTACTAAACCTGTTAAAAAGTCTACTTTGTTTTGAAAAAGAAAAGAAAGACTAAATCAATACAAGGAGAAACAAAAAGAAAAATGAAGATGGTGACAGGGAGAGAAGATGTGAAAGAAAATGTGAATGTGATTGTGATTTAGAGAAAAATGGTTTAAAAGCAATTAAATAAAAGAATTCATGGATACTTTCTACTAATTGCTCTCACTAATGTATTTACCTATTTGGAGGATTGTCTTACCTTGAATCTTTGACACCAACTGAGCTTGACTAGAAGGCTTTCACAGTATAACTCAAAAGAGGAGATTCACATCAAAACCATATTACATCATCAAAAATCCTAAAAACTAAGCATGAAATGATACAGAAAAAGAAGTAAATACATCATAATGAGCTATCAGTGGCTCTTGCAAAAGCAAGGCCTAATCGATACTATTAGATTCATATGGATAGAAATCAAACAAGAAGAAGTAAACTAGAGAGTTAATAGGAAAGTTAAGCCATGAAGAAAAAAATAAAAGTAGAATAACATTAAAAACAATATTCGATTAAATTGAGTAACAATGAAATAAAGGAAGAAGATTACATCAGTGTCACTTTCAATACAAATTTTCTCTTTTCTCATAAATCTCTCTAACCTGAGCTAAAAAGAAAATAGAAACTTACATTTAAAATAAAAAGAAAAAGAAAAGAAAGAATCTAAACTAATTAGAAGTAAAACCCTAACCTAAGCTCTTTATTCCGCCTCTGCCTTTAGTGTTGAATTTATAGGAGTGAAGAAGTGGGAAAGACATGTGAAAGATAACCACATAATCACTGGCCAACGGCCAAGATCTAGCCACGCGGAAAGGATCTGGACATTGGGCAAAATCTTTAAATGCAAGCTTCACATCTTTTAGATATCCCTTGATCTCTGATAGTATACTCTCTGGATTTCTGGATTTGCCAATATCTCCTTTGATTTCTCAAGCTAAAAAAAATAAATCCATATAAATTCAATTTAATTGGAATATATTTGAAATTATCTTCTCTTTCTCCATTAATTATGACTTATACACTATTAGACAATAAAATAGTTAAATAATAGATTTTTATTACAGTTAAAATGTGAAAATGTGACAATAAATATGTAATATTAGTGAACAATCACACCCCCACATTTATCTTTTGCTCATCCTTGAGCAAAACAAGAAAACTAAATCTACAGTTTTATCACGCCCAGCTTCCCAAAATACGCTGGAGTGCAGAAGCGACGAGAGTCGGCAACGCATATACGCAAGAAAAATACCCACGTGTACGCGCTAAGCCTTAAGTAACATGAAACAAACTACAAAAATAAACCATAATAAATCAAGATTACTGCAATAGCACATATAGATGTCCACACATGATGATAAATAAACACAGAGATGAAATGACAACTGATAATGATATAGAGAGAATCAGGAACTAACAAGAATAAAAATAAAGGCAAGAGTACCTGAAATCAACAGAGAAAAACTTTAGACTCCTCGCAATGCATATGATCTCATTAATACCTGGACAATATAACAAAGCATCTTATATCTGGATGCGCTAATCCAAGGGAGTCAGAAAACTCCCAATAAGTGTTTAAGATGAAGGAAGTGTGCACGTGCATAATACGTGCATACAATAATAATAAGACTAAACCTATAAATAGAAGATACTGAATAATCAATATCATGAACAAAACTATCAACAAAAAGGTAGCTATATCTCTCGTCATTGAAAAATGAAGACTGATATCAAAGATGTGTAACCTAGCACATGTCTCTAATCTAGTTGGTTATTAATAACCTAACTAATGTAGTATTTAGCTATGTTCCATATTCTCACATATCAAATAAGTTATTATTGTTGTAACTGGCTGTTAATGTAGAGCATGTATTTTGGAAGGGTATCTTACATGCCTAGTACCACGGTCTAACACCCCTGGCGCTGAATCAGGACGGACCTCAACAAATAACTGAAAACTACAACCCCACACAAAAGAATAACTGGTGTTGTGGCGCTATAATCAGGGCAAAACCCTAATAATTGATAATGGAATAACTAGTTAGCCAGTACTACCTTGGTTTCCCATGGTGGAACCTACAACTCGGTATACCATCACAAGTCCTTTCAAAATACATGACATGCATTATCAGGCAATTAACCCTTTTCTCGGGTTATGATGTCTTTTATTAACAAGCAAAATAATGTAAGTTGTTGTTAAATGAAATAGTGACCGAATATCTCTCACAACTGATGATGCCAATAATAGATGATAACTGAATAACTAATATCTGTCAACTGATAACTGTCAACTGATAATTCACATCTGTCTAAACTACTAGAGATATAATCACTAATAACAATGGTACCACTAACAACTAGTAACTGGTACAGATATCTAACAACTACTATAAACTATGAATATATCATATGATCACCAATATCAACTAGATCACTATCACATTACAACTATATTCATAACTGAATAGATGTGATAATCAAGAATTAGTCACAAAGTAAAGTTTACCGAATATCCTCAAAGTCAAACTAGATCAACAGATACCGAAATCATATCTAACGAGTGAAACATCCTCGAACAATATGAAATATAAAATGGTCTACATCTACTTCTCAACACCGACACTCATCCATCTCACCATAATCAGCAGTAGAATCAGAGAATAGAACTCAAAAATACTCAACATTAAAAGTGAATCATCAATACTCTGGCAACCTAACGTGGGTGAATCTAGAAATAATTGCTCATAACTGATCGAGTTTACCTGCACGCAAAAATAAAATATTAGATTTAACAATTAAAGGTGTGCGAGGTTCTCAATACTAATCCGCGGTAGCAGTGGCTATGCGGGGTCGTGATCCTCAGGGAGGACTAGCGATGGAAGCGTTAAGCAAGTTTCTCTAAAGTTTTATTTTTATTAGTTAAATTAGAAAGGAAGTGTATTTACAATGGGTCGGCAAATAAAGAATTGGGAGAAGTTGTGATTTAATCTACAAAAAGAAAAGAAAAAGAAAAAGAAAACTTACCTCTTCAGTCTGCTTACCGTTTGAACCTGTTGCGATGATTTACCTTTTGGAAGGCGTACAAGCATGGCATATAGGATCGTCCGCCTTCTTAACTATGGAATAAAAAGCAACTATGAAGACTGTTCATCGCCATAGGCCATCAAGGTTCCTTCTTCGCTAGGTATTCTCGGAGCAGTTGGATCTCATGGTGGACAAGACATTAGAGAAAGAAACAATGTCATAAAAGTAGAAGAACGATGATAGAACAAAGATAGAGACACAATAAAACAAGAATAGAATAAAAAGAACAAAACAAGCTTTGATTTGACTATTAAACAATGGTGGAAAATTACAACTTACACCGGCTGTCACCATCAGTACAAGTGGATCCCTTCCTCCATGAATACATCATCTCTTCTCAGCTTTCACAAAAAGAAAATAAAAATTTACAATGGAAAGAAATAAAATCTAAAATACAAGAAAAACCTAAAAATCCTAACTTTTGGCCCCTTGCTGGACGCTGGACGACTCTGTAAGTGCACTGCAGGGGGTATTTATAGGTGCAGAAGGCCGAAGAGTCCGGATGAAGTAGCCCACGAAAGTTGGTCCATGATGTCATCAACTTTGCCGCAGAAACTGGGATTTTGCCGTGGATTGCGGCATTTCTAGGGAATCTGGCCACGCGCTTTGGCGCGTGGCTTCTTCTGGTCCGTCCATCTGGGCGCTTGCTTCTGGAAGCTGCATCCTGACTCTTTATTCTGAATTTTTCGAGATAACTTAGTAATCAAGTTACCTTGATCTCAAATATCCCAAATCTTCTATTCACGAATTTTTTCTTATCTTAGGCTTTTATCCTCATCCTGCAAGTGTTTAGGGTTAGATAGAAGTCTATCCTTCTCTTATCTTTGATATTTGCACCTTTTAGCCCTTGTATTAGCATTTGACTTCTTGTAATTGCGCTTTTGCACCTGGGCTTCAAACATGGGCTTGGATCTGGGCTTTTGGGCTCTTTTAAGCTTTATTTATTATTAAAATAATAATTCGAGGCCTGCACACATAAATAACAAAATATTAATAAATGTGCATTATAATATGAATAAATGTGCAAATGTGATGGTAAATATGATGACAATTATGCATTTTTTACTACTAGTCACACCCCCACACTTATCTTTTGCTCGTCCTCGAGTAAAAATCAAAAAGAAAAAAGAAAATCTAATCTAACTAACTCACTTTCGTAGGAATCCAATTTGTTGATTGAGATTTCCTGCACACAAAAAAATAAGTATTTCAGACTTATAACAAGATGTGCAAGTTCTCAATTCTAATCCGCTGTAGCAAGGCTATGCGGGTCGTGATCCTCAGGGAGGGACTAGCGATGGAAGCGTTTGTAAGTTTTACTCTAAAAATTTATTTTTATTGTTAAATAGTGGTATTTACAATGGATGGTATTACAATGAAGTGGAAGAAAAGAATTTAGGAAGATGTGGATCTAAACTAAAGGAAGAAAAGAAAGAAAACACGTACAAACCTCTTCAGCCTGCTTACCTTTGATCGTGCTATGATTTACCTTTTCTCGGAAGACTTGCAAGTATGGCGTATGGGATGTCATCGCCATAAGCCATCAAGGGATCTCTTGGCTAGGTAGTCTCGAAGCAGTTGGGTCTCATTGTTCACAAGGCATTAGAGAACAAATAGAAGAAAGAAAATAGGAACAGAGAAACACAAGAATAAACAAGAGATAAAAAAACATAAAATAATAACAAAAACGAACCTTAAATGGATTTCATTAACAATGGAAGATAAGCGGGCTTACACCGCTGTCACCTCAGTATAAGCGAAGACTCATCCTCCATGAAAGCTTCCTCCACTCTCAGTTACAAAATTTACAAAATAAAAACGAAAATAAAATCTAACCTAGAAGAAAGAAAAACCTAACCCTAGCTTTGGCCCTTTGCTGGACGCTGGACGACTCTGTACGTTGCACTGCAGGGGTATTTATAGGTGCAGAGGGGCGAAGAGTTCCAGATAAAGTTGCCCACGAAATCTGGTAGTCTGCTTCATCCAAAATGCCGCAAAAACCTGGTATTTGCCGCAATTTTGCGGCAATACTGGCTCTG